>MCJB01052463.1:290646-401944 GCA_002018475.1 Nicotiana obtusifolia | reverse complement strand
GCATCCTCGTCCGACGGTTGGATTGGGTCGCCCGATGAAGATGGTGGCTGGCTGCGTATGAATTCTTCCACATCAGCTGTGAAGCAACCCTATAAGAAAAATTACATTGAATTAGTATTTCAAAAGTTATATAAAAGTAAATCAAAGTACTTAATGAAAATTGAAAACTTACATGTACAGTCGAGGCTCGGCCCTCGACCCACCTTTCTTCATCCGAATTTTCTTCTTCTTGACAATATGAGTCTCCTTGAATAACTCATCTTGCCTCATCGGATGCCCCAACTTCTTCTCCTGAAAACTCATAAATTTTAGTTAAGAAACAGAGTAGACGTTGAAAATTAAAATTAAATCAAGCAATTACGTACCATTCTCCTCTTTATTGTACCGAGGCTGATCGCACCTCCAGTGTGCAGGGAGCCTCCCTTCTCAGAAGCACGAGCTTTCTTTCCTTGCTCACTCTTCTTTAAGAACTCTGCAGTTAGCCATTGCCTTTGCAAATCCTCCCATAGATGATCAAGCAACCAGGAGGGCTTCTGGTTCAACTTTTTAGCTCTGGAAAAACAATGTGACAACCGCTTGCGAGCCTTGAGATGGATATTAGCAGCTACATCCGCACTATAGCGGTGTTCCCATACACACTTGCTCTGTATTTCAAAAGTTAAGTATTTAGATGGAAATATCATAAATATAAATAATTGTACTGCTTAAAAGAACATTTATACCTTAAATTCATTGAAAATTTGCTCCTTAAGCGAGAATGAGAAATCACTCCAAGTCGCATAAGGGCCATCTAATAGCTTTCTGCTGGCTTGGGTGATTATCCTTGTAGTAACATTACTAGGGATGAACCTGTAATTTAATAAAAAAAAACACATTAATATCTAGTAAAACCGTACAAAACAATAAACGTAAAAAATAGCAAATAACTCTTACCCATCACCCTCAGGGACTATGATGATCCTGCTATATTGATCACGATGCACCTCCTCATCATCATCACCATCACCATCCGAACCATGTACATCAGAGGCATGTGTGGAAGGTGTAGGGGGGTCAGAGCTAGTGTCTCGCAAGTGAAGGCCTGTAATAGATGGAGTCCCAGATGAAGATGGCTGCGAGCCCTGTGACTGCGACATAGTTGTATGGGCCGTAGGGGGACGTGACACTGATTGCTGTGACCCGAGTGGCTGTGACCCCAGTGGCTGTGACCCTAGTAGCTACGAAACTGATGCCTGTGATCCATGTGAATGTGACATGGATCGATGCGGTCCATGAGAGGCAGATGGCTGAGATCTACGTGGATGTGCAGCTGCTGGACTGTATGTCGGACGTACAATCCTATAGCCCTGTGATGAAAGACCTGGTGTCTGCACGAAGGTGTAGGGATGGTGATGCTGTGGCAGCTCAGAATAGCCCTGGGGTGGAGGAAAAGACGTAGGCATAGGCAACTCTGGAACGGTATGACAAGTTGGAGTATAATCTTCTACCCTCCTCTTTGGTTTCCTAGCCTTTTCTTGACCCCGAGAACTACTAGAATCATTGTTACCTCGACCCTTGCCTTTCATCTGCATAATATAATACATATTTAGATTGAAAGATATAAAAAAATTAGCTATAAACGAGAGTTGTTAAAGAAACCAACTATTTAAAGCTCATCGTCGTATAGTTCCTCGTCCGAGAATTCTTTTTCCTCGATAGTTTGAGCTTCATCGGTTGATACTTCTTCCTCGTTTTCTGTAATTCTTACTTCAGAAATATCAACTTCTTCCAATATGTGTTCATAATGTTCCACTATTTGGTCAACAATGGAGATATCGTTTTGATATGCAACATCTAACACATTCTCGACTTCCACCCTACCCACAGGCTTGGTTTTTATTACAACCCACCAATCAGACTTGTTCCGCCGCAATGGATAAGGAGCATAATACACTTGCCTAACATTATGTGCAATTATGAAAGGATCATAGCGATCATACTCCCTCGTATGATTAACCTCAATTATGTTGTACTGATTGTGGACTCTTGTACCTCTTGTTGGGTGTGGGTCAAACCAGTTGCATCTAAAGAGTATCAATTTCTTGTATGGCCAACCTGTATATTCTAGTTCAATTATTTCTTTGATCACACCATAATAATCAATATCTCTGTCACGACCCTACCCCGAACCCAGTCGTGATGGCGCCTCTCGTGAAGACAAGGCCAGCCAATTCAAATCAAATCTCATTTTTAATTAGTTAATTAACAAGGAAACAATACAAGCATAGTATACAAACAATCACTTGCGAAAAACATAGCTAACCATCCCGACTACAGCCCAAATCGGGGTGTCACCAGTCATGAGCCACTATGAATCCTAATAACAAGTCTACTAAATACAATATCTGGCACAACTGTTTATAGGATATAGAAACATAATGATAAAAGAGATACGGGGCTGCGGACGCCAGCAGCTACCTCGTAGTCTCTGAATCATCGCCTGGACGGGAGAAATCAATACTCCGGAGCGGAACCAACAACGCCTGAATTTGCACACATGGTGCAGGGACTAATGTGAGTACTTCCAACTCAGTGAGTAATAAACGTAAATAACGACTGAAAGTAAGAAAACACATAAAGCACAAGGCATTCAATAATGAAGCATTTAAAACATCATTCGCAAACAGTAAATCAGTGAGAAATTCAAGTAAAATCTCTTTTCAACAGGTAAAAACATGTGAAGTAAAACATCGCCCCTCGGGCTATATATATATCAACAAATCCGCCCCTCGGGCAACATCATAAAAACAGTGCCAGCCCCTCGGGCAACATCATAAAAACAGTACAGCCCCTTGGGCTCAAATCTGAGAACAACATCAGCCCCTCGGGCTATCACATAGAACAACATCAGCCCCTCGGGCTATCACATGAAACAACATCAGCCCCTCGGTCTATCACATGAAACAACATCAGCCCCTTGGGATGTCACATAGTACAATATCAGCCTCTCGGGCTATAATTCACATCATAATGGGTACCCGCGCTCACTGGGGGTGTACTGACTCCGGGAGGGGCCCCATACGGCCCAAGCGCAATATCAAGCCACCTCATTGCACATATCTAGGCCCTCGGCCTCATATCAATCAAGCCACCTCGTGGCGTATATACAGTGTCTCAGGCCCTCGGCCTCATATCAGTCACAAGCCACCTCGTGGCACATAAAGTATCTCAGGCCCTCGGCCTCATATCAATCACAAGCCACCTCGTGGCACATAAAGTATCTCAGGACCTCGGCCTCATATCAATCAATAAAACCTCACATCTGGCCCTCGGCCGCACTCAGTCAGAAAATCATCACAAGTCCCTTGGGCATAGTAAAACAATAGTTCTCAGCCCAAAAACATCATAAAAATTTTATTTAAGTCTCAAAACTGAGTAAAAGTGGCTGAGTTGTAAAATAGTGAAAACAACATGACTCAGTTCAAATAATAAGTCAAAAATAGTGAGGAAACAGTGATAAAGGTCCTCGAAGGGTTCAAATAATTGGCACGAAGCCCAAATATGGCAATCAGCCCAAATCATAATAATAACAAGTAGGTTTCAATCAAATGCGTAGTAAAATCATCAATCGAGATGGACCAAGTCACAATCCCCAATAGTAAGCGACCCTAGATGAGCGCGTGCCTCACCTCAATATAGCACTACGATGTGCAAATATGGGGTTTCAAACCCTCAAAACATCATTTACAATCACTACTCACCTCGAACCAGCTAAATCCCTAGCCCACGACGCCTTTGCCCTTCGAATTGTCCTCCATGCGCGTCGAATCTATCCATAATCAGAACTAATACGTCACAATACGCCGAGGGAACAAAGCCCAAGCGAAACAATCGAAAAATATCAAGAAATTACGAAATTAGCAAAACCCGAGCCCCGGGCCCACTTCTCGAAGTTCAGAATTTTTTTACATCAACGTGTCCCTTACCTCCTAACGAGTCCAACCATACAAAAATTATCGAATTCCGACATCGGTTCGACCTCCAAATCTTAAATCTAAACTTAGGGTTTTTCACAATTTCTCCAACTTAAATCCTAATTAAACACTAAAATAGCGATATACTGGGGTAGTTTGACCAAGGTTGAGTTAAGAACACTTACCCCGATATTTTCCTTGAAAATCCTCAAAAGCTCACCTCAAAATTTGCTTCAATCCGTGTTCTATGGCTCCAATTATGTTTATGGTGGCCAAAATCCCCTCTTTTAAGAATTTGTCCAAGAAAGTCTCCTTTGGATATAGTTTTGAGGTTGATTTTGCTGTGATTTAGGGTGTTTTGGAGGTGTTTCTCTTAGATGGTACGATAGTGGGTTTTTGCATGGCCAATGGGTACTGGTTTCTATTTATACAGGGTCAAAAATCGAAACAAAAACGCACCAGTCGGGTCAAAAATGCGACCGCATTTTGACGTTGATTTTTGTCCAGAAATCTGTCTTGGTATGCGATTTCAATGTACGATATGCGGTCCGCATTTTAGAAATGCGACCGCATTTAAGACCGCACTTCTGACATGGATCTTGCCCAGAAATCTGTCTCGGTCTGCGGTCTCAGTGTGGTGGATATGCGGTCCGCATTGTGAAAATGCGACCGCATTCCTAACCGCATTCCTGACGTCATTCTTTGCCCAAAAATCTGTCTGGGTCTGCGATCTGGGTGTGTGGTTTGCGGCTCACATACAGGGTTTGCGATAGCATAGCCTGTTTTGCGATGCCTCTTTGTTCTCTTACAAAATTACAAACTTTCTGGTTTTTTTTTTCCTGCAACTTTCCAAGGACATAATAGTCCGTTTAACCACCCTAAACTCACCCGAGGCCATCGGGACCTCAACCAATTATGCCAACATATCCCATAACATTATTCAAACTTGTTCCCACCTTAGGAACCTCAAAATAATCCCTCAACACCAAATTCACGTCGGATTCAAGCTTAAGAATTTCAAAATCTTCTAAGTTACTCTTTTAATCAAAACCCAATCAAACCATGTCCGAATGACATGAAATTTCACACACAAATCCCAAATGACATAACGAAGCATAATAAGGTAGAAATGGGGAAAATAGAGCGGTAACTCATGGGACGACTGGCCGGGTCGTCACATTCTCCCCCACTTAAACAAACGTTCGTCCTCGAACGAGTCAAGAAACGTACCTGAAGCTTCAAATAGGTGAGGATATCTGCTCTGCATCTCACGCTCAGTCTCCCAGGTAGCCTCCTCCACGGGTCGACCTCTCCACTGCACTTTCACTGAAGCTATATCCTTTGACCTCAACTTCCGAACCTGCCGACCCAAAATCGCCACTGGCTCCACATCATAGGTCAAATCATCGTCCAACTGAATTGTGCTGAAGTCCAAAATATGAGACGGATCCCCAATATACTTCTGAAGCATAGAAACATGAAATATTGGGTCTACACTCGACAGGCTGGGTGGCAAAGCAAGCTCATAAGCCACCTCCCCAATTCTCTGAAGCACTTCAAATGGCCCAATGAACCGAGGACTCAATTTTCCTTTCTTCCCGAATCTCATAACACCCTTCATGGGCGAAACCTTCAGCAAGACCTTCTCACCAACCATGTAGGACACATCTCGGACTTTCCTATCGGCATAGCTCTTCTGCCTCGACTGTGCTGTACGGAGCCTCTCCTGGATTGTTTTGACCTTCTCTAGCGCATCCTGAACCAAGTTAGTCCCCAATAGCCTAGCCTCGTCGGGCTCGAACCAACCAACCGGAGATCTACACCGCCTCCCATACAGAGCCTCATACGGAGCCATCTGAATACTCAACTGGTAGCTGTTGTTATAAGCAAACTCCGCAAGCGGTAGAAACTCATCTCATGAACCTCCGAAATCAATAGCGCATGCACGTAACATGTCCTCCAGTATCCGAATGGTACGCTTAGACTGTCCATCCGTCTGAGGATGAAAAGCTGTGCTCAACTCCACCCGAGTACCCAACTCCCTCTGCACGGCTCTCCAAAATTGTGAGGTAAACTGAGTAACTCTATCTGAAATAATAGAAAGTGGGACGCCATGCAGCCGAACAATCTCTCGGATATAAATCCTTGCCAACCGTTCTGAAGAATAGGTAGTACACACAAGAATGAAGTGCGCGGACTTGGTCAGCCGATCCACAATCACCCAAATGGCATCGAACTTCTTCAAAGTCCGTGAAAGTCCAATAACAAAGTCCATAGTAATCCGCTCCCACTTCCACTCGGGAATAGTCATCTGCTGAAGCAAGCCACCTGGTCTCTGATGCTCGTATTTTACCTATTGACAGTTGAGACACCGAGCTACGAATCCCACAATATCTTTCTTTATTATTCTCCACCAATAGTGTTGCCTCAAGTCCTGATACATCTTCGCGGCACCCGGATGAATGGAATACCGCGAGCTATGGGCCTCCTCCAGAATAAACTCCCGAAGCCCATCCATATTGGGTACACAAATTCGGCCCTGCATCCTCAACACCCCATCATCGCCGATGATGACATTTCTAGCATTGTTATGCTGAACTCTGTCCCTAAGGACTAGCAAATGCGGATCGCCATACTGCTACTCCCTGATGCGATCATATAACGAAGACCGAGAAACCACACAAGCCAACACCCGACTAGGTTCCGAAATGTCTAATCTCACAAACCTATTGGTCAAGGCTTGAACATCAACTGTAAGAGGTCTTTCCCCAACTAGAAGGTATGCCAAACTCCCCATACTTACTGTCTTTCGGCTCAAAGCATCGGCCACCACATTGGCCTTTCCCGGATGGTATAATATAGTGATATCGTAATCCTTGAGCAACTCCAACCATCTCCACTTCCTCAAATTAAGATCCTTTTGCTTGAAAAAATGTTGGAGGCTGCGATGATCAGTAAACACCTCACAAGACACGCCATACAAGTAATGCCTCCAAATCTTCAGTGCATGGACTATGGCAGCCAACTCCAAATCATGAACAGGGTAGTTCTTCTCATGGGGCTTCAACTGATGAGAAGAATAAGCAATAACTCTACCCTCCTGCATCAATAAAAAACCAATCCCAACTCTTGAAGCATCACAATACACAGTATATGCACCTGAAGCTGATGGCAAGACCAATACTGGAGCTGTGGTCAAGGCTGTCTTGAGCTTCTGAAAGCTATCCTCACACTCGTCCGACCATACAAATGGAGCACCCTTTTGAGTCAATTTGGTCAAGGGAGATGCGATGGATGAGAATACCTGAATAAACCGGCGATAATAGCCTGCCAACCCAAGGAAACTACGAATCTCTGTGGCTGAGGACGGTCTAGGCCAACTCTGAACCGCCTCTATCTTCTTTGGATCAACCTGTATACCCTCGCTGGACACTACGTGCCCCAAGAAAGCCACTGAACCGAGCCAAAACTCACATTTAGAGAATTTTGCATACAGCTTGTCCTCCCTTAATCTCTGCAATACAGCTCGTAAATGCTTCGCGTGCTCTTCCTGGCTACGCGAGTACACCAGAATATCATCAATGAATACAACTACGAACGAATCTAGATAAGGCCGAAATACATTGTTCATCAATTGCATGAACGCTGCTGGGGCATTGGTTAGCCCGAAAGACATAACAAAGAAACTCATAGTGACCATATCTAGTTCGGAAAGCAGTCTTAAGAATGTCTAAATCCCTGATTTTCAACTGGTGATATCCTGAACGGAGATCAATCTTGGAGAACACTCGCGCTCCCTGAAGCTGGTCAAACAAATCATCAATGCGAGGCAAAGGATACTTGTTCTTGATTGTTACCTTGTTCAATTGCCTGTAATTAATGCACATTCTCATCGTGCCATCCTTCTTTTTTTTCCTGAAGTTGCTCCTTCAATTCTTTCAATTCTGCTGGTGCCATACAATACGGTGGAATAGAAATGGGCTGAGTGCCTGGCACCAGGTCAATACCAAAATCAATATCCCTGTCCGGTGGCATGCCCGACAGGTCTGCGGGAAATACATCGGGAAAATCCCTCACAACTGGAACCGATTCAATGCTTGGAGTCTAAGCTCCAACATCCCTCACAAACGCTAGGTATGAAAGGCAACCCTTCCCAACCATACGCTAAGCCTTCAAGAATGATATCACTCTACTAGGAATGTAATCAGTCATGCCACGCCACTCGATTCGCGGCACATCCGGCATAGCCAAGGTGACGGTCTTGGCATGACAGTCTAGAATAGCACGACATGGAGATAACCAATCCATGCCCAAAATGACATCAAAATCCACCATGCTCACTAGCAGTAGGTCCACTCGTGTATCCAGACCCCCAATTGTTACTACACATGACCGGTACACACGGTCTACAACAACAGTATCGCCCATCGGGGTAGGCATGTGAACAGGTAAAGCAAGAAATTCCCGGGGCGTACCCAAATAATGAGCAAAATATGAGGATACATACGAATAGGTGGAACCGGGATCAAATAATACATATGCATCGTTGTGGCAGACTGAAACAATATCTGTAATGACGGCATCTGAAGCATTGGCATCTGTCCTGCCTGGAATAGCATAGAATCGAGCCTGGCCACCGTCAACTACTTCACAGGCCAGGGGAGGCAATCATACTCTAGTTGCCCGTACGCCTGAGCAGGTAGTGCAGGGACTTCAGATGCCGGGGGCACCTCCATCCCAGCCAGCTGCACCAGCTTAGGAATACATAGTACCAGTTATGCCAGATGATGAGCAGCGTCGCCTTGAGAGGTTTGGCAGACTCTAGCCTCCGTCATTCNTGTAGGTTACGGTTGGTAACAATGACAACCGGTAACCAGAGATAATACAGTTGGTAACAATGACAACTGTAGGTTACGGTTGGTAACAATGACAACCGGTAACCAGAGATATTACAGTTGGTAACAATGACAACTGTAGGTTCCAGTTGGTAACAATGACAACCGGTAACCAGAGCTGTGAGATTGATACTGAGCCCAGGAATATTACAGTTGGTAACAATGACAACTGTTGGTTACAGTTGGTAACAATGGCAGCCGGTAACCAGAGCTGGGAAGATTTTTAAATGATTTCTTACTGATTTACTGTTTTCAAATAATGATTTACTGCTTCATTATGCATTGCCTTGTGCTTTACGTGTTTCCTTACTTTCAGTCATTATTTAAATGTGCTACTCACTGAGTTAGAAGTACTCACATTACTCCCTGCACCATGTGTGCAGATTCAGGCGTTATTGATTCCGCTCCGAGGCATTGGCTACGACTGTCAGTGCGGTGACTCAGAGACTACGAGGTAGCTGTTGGCGTCCGCAACCCCGTATCTCTTTTATTTGTTGTTTCCACTTTCTTCAAACAATTGTGCCAGAGATAGTGTAATAGTAATCTTATTATTTGGATGTCATTAGTTGCTCATGACGTTGTGACACCCCAATTTGGGCTGTTGTTGGGATGGTTCACTATGTTTTTTTCCGCAAATGACTGCTATTAAACCGTGTTGTGTTGTTCTCTTGTTAAATTAACCGCTTAAAATGAGATATGGTTCGAATTGGCTGGCCTTGTCTTCACGAGAGGGGCCATCACGACCGGGTTTGGGATTTGGGTCGTGACAGCTTCGTATCCAAGCCTAGGTTACATAGGTCTCACGAGTCATGAGCGGGTTTAGTAGAGTCTTGCGGATCGGTACGGAGACGTCTATACTTATCTTCGAGAGGCTGCGGAACCTTTTTAGGAAAATTCCATATTCTTGAAATTCTTGTCGTGCAAACTTGTTGATCTGAGTACTAAAGCTTTTGCTAACCTGTTCTCCCACAGATGGTGAGGCCGCGAACTACTGGACGAGGTGGACGACCACCAGTACCACCCACTGAGGCCACCAGAGGCCGTGGACGCGGTCCTGGTCGTGGTAGAGGTAGAGCGGCGAGGGCAGTATCTGTTGATCCACCAGCTGCCCCAGCTCAGGAATAGGCTCTAGTAGCACCAGTTCAGGCACCAGCTGTGCCTATCGCTATTCCAGGTCTTCAGGAGACCTTGGCTCAGATATTATCTGCTTGCACTGGCCTGGCTCAGGCGGTTTCAGCTACCACAGCTGCAACTACTTCACAGGCCGGGGGAGGCAATCAAACTATAGTTGCCCGTATGCCTGAGCAGGTAGTGCAGGGACTTCAGATGCCGGGGGCACCTCCATCCAGCCAGCTGCACCAGCTTAGGAATTCATAGTACCAGTTATGCCAGATGAGCAGCGTCGCCTTGAGAGGTTTGGCAGACTCTAGCCTCCGTCATTCAGTGGTGCTGAGGGCGAGGATGCCCAGGGTTTTCTTGACAAGTGTCATTGAATGCTTCGGACAGCCGGGATTCTTGATTCTAGTGGTGTGGCATTCACTACCTTTCAGTTTACGGGAGCTGCCTTTAATTGGTGGGAGGCGTATGAGAGGCGTAGGCCGGTTGATGCAGTGCCCCTTACTTGGCAGTAGTTCTCCGCTCTTTTCTTGGAGAAGTATGTGCCGCAGTCCCGCAGAGAGGAGCTGCGCAGATAGTTTGAGTGGTTGCGACAGGGGGATATGACGGTGTCACGATATGAGTCAAGATTTTCTGAGTTGGCTTGACATGCTGTCTGGATGGTAGCGACTGATCGTGAAAGGATTAGGAGGTTTTTGGATGGTCTTAACTATCATCGCCGTATCCTCATGACCAGGGAGAGGGTATTGGGTGCTACCTTTGAGGAGGTAGTTGATATAGCTCGCGAGATTGAGATGGTTCACCGTCAGGAGCAGAGGAGAGGGAGGCTAAGAGGCCTCGAGGATCGGGTAGTTATAGTGGTACTCCTTCGAGAGGCCAGTTTCAGCAGGGTAGAGGCCGTTCCTTCAGGCCTGCTAAGCCAGCTCGTCCAGAATACTGTGGGGCATCTGCAGGTCGTGGTCATCATGGGTTGCAGCAGGGCCAGTCATCACTCAGTGCCCTTCCAGCTCATGCTCCGTTGGCCCAGGGTCCTCCTAGGCTAAGTGCATCTGCTAGAGCACCATGGAGTTGTTATGATTGTGGCGAGATGGGTCACATGTGGAGGTAATGTCCTCATCGTTGTGCTAGATCGTTCCAGCAGAGGGTTCAGCCCTTGACTTCTGCTCCAGTTACTTTACCGCCCGCCCAGCCAGCTAGGGGTGGAGGTCAGGCAGCCAGAGGTTGCCCCAGAGGGGGAGGTCGAGCAGGCGGTGGCCAGGTTCGATTTTATGCTATCCCAGGCAGGATAGATGCCAGTGCTTCAGACGCTGTTATTACAGGTATTGTTTCAGTTTGCCACAAGGATGCCTCTGTATTATTTGATCCCGGTTCCACCTATTCATATGTGTCCTCATATTTTGCTCAATATTTGGGTATGCCCTGGGAGTTTCTTGCTTTACTTGTTTATGTGTCTACCCTGGTGGGCGATACTGTTGTTGTGGACTGTGTGTACCGGTCATGTATAGTGACTATTGGGGGTGTGGAGACCTGAGTGGACCTATTGCTACTAAGCATGGTAGATTTTGATGTCATTTTGGGCATGGATTGGCTATCTCCATGTCGTGCTATTTTAGACTGTCATGCTAAGACAGTTACTTTGGCTATGCCGGGTGTGTCGCGGATCGAGTGGCGTGGTGTGACTGATTATATTCCTAGTCGGGTGATATCATACTTGAAAGCCCATCGTATGGTTGGGAAGGGTTGCCTTGCATACCTAGCGTTTGTGAGGGATGTTGGAGCTGAGACTCCATGCATCGATTCTGTTCCAGTTGTGAGGGATTTTCCTGATGTATTTCCCGCAGACCTGCCGGGCATGCCACCTGACAGGGATATTGATTTTGGCATTGACCTGGTGCCGGGCACTCAGCCCATTTCTATTCCGCCGTATCGTATGGCACCAACAGAGTTGAAAGAATTAAAGGAGCAACTTCAGGAACTCCTAGATAAGGGGTTCATTCGGCCTAGTGTGTAACCTTGGGGTGCACCGGTTCTATTTGTGAAAAAGAAGGATGGCACGATGAGAATGCGCATCTATTATTGGAAATTAAAAAAGGTAACAATCAAGATCAAATATCCTTTTCCTCGCATCGATGATTTATTTGACCAGCTTCAGGGAGCACGAGTGTTCTCTAAGATTGATCTCCGTTCAAGATATCACCAGTTAAAGATCAGGGATGCAGATATTCTTAAGACTGCTTTCCGGACTTGATATGGCCACTATGAGTTTCTTGTTATGTTTTTCGGGCTAACCAATGCCCAGCAGCGTTTATGCAGTTAATGAACCATGTATTTCGGCCTTATCTGGATTCATTCGTAGTGGTATTCATTGATGATATTCTGGTGTACTCGGGTAATCAGGAAGAGCACGCAGAACATTTGCGAGTTGTATTACAGAGGTTGAGGGAGGAGAAGCTTTATGCAAAATTCTCTAAGTGCAAGTTATGGCTTAATTCAATGGCTTTCTTGGGACACGTGGTGTCCAGCGAGGGTATACAGGTTGACCCAAAGAAGATAGAGGCGGTCCAGAGTTGTCCTAGACCGTCCTCGGTCACAGAGATTCGTAGCTTTCTTGGGTTGGCAGGTTACTATCGTCGGTTTGTTCAGGGTTTCTCATCCATTGCGTCGCCCTTGACCAAATTGACCTAGAAGGGTGTTCCATTTGTATGGTTGGACAAGTGTGAGGAGAGCTTTCAAAAGGTCAAGGCAGCCTTAACCACAGCTCCAGTATTGGTTCTACCATCAGCCTCAGGTTCATATACCATGTATTGTGATGCCTCAAGAATTGGGATCAGTTGTGTACTAATGCAAGAGGGTAGAGTTATTGCTTATGCTTCTCGTCAGTTGAAGCCTCATGAGAAGAACTACCCCGTGCATGATTTGGAGCTGGCGGCCATAGTTCATGCTTTAAAGATTTTGAGGCATTACTTATACGGTGTATCTTGTGAGGTGTTCACTGATCATCGTAGCCTTCAACATTTGTTCAAGAAGAAGGATCTAAATTTGAGGCAGCGGCGATGGCTAGAATTGCTCAAGGATTACGATATTACTATACTGTACAATCCGGGAAAGGCCAACGTGGTGGCCGATGCTTTGAGCCGAAAGGCAGTGAGCATGGGGAGTTTGGCATACATTCCAGTTGGAGAGAAACCTCTCGCAATCGATGTCCAGACCTTGGCCAATAGGTTTGTAAGATTAGACATTTCAGAATCCAATCGGGTATTGGCTTGCATGGTTTCTCGGTCTTCGTTATACGATCGCATCAGGGAGCGTCAGTATGACGATCCCCATTTGCTCGTCCTTAAGGATAGAGTCCAGCATAATGATGCTAAAGATGTGACCATCGGCGACGATGGAGTGTTGAGGATGCAGGGCCGGATTTGTGTGCCCAATGTGGATGGGCTCCGAGAGTTGATTCTGGAGGAGGCCCATAGCTCACGGTATTCCATTCATCCGGGTGCCGCAAAGATGTACCAGGATTTGAAGCAACATAATTGGTGGAGGAGGATGAAGAAGGATATTGTGGGACTCGTAGCTCGGTGTCTCAGCTGTCAGCAAGTAAAATGTGAACATCAGAGGCCGGGTGGTTTGCTTCAGCAGATAGCTATTCCCGAGTGGAAATGGGAGCGGATCACTATGGACTTTGTTGTTGGACTCCCACGGACTTTGAAGAAGTTCAATGTTATTTGGGTGATTGTGGATCGGCTGACCAAGTCCGCGCACTTCATTCCTGTGTGTACTACCTATTCTTCAGAACGGTTGGCAAGGATTTATATCCGAGAGATTGTCCGGCTTCATGGTGTTCCAGTTTCTATCATTTCAGATAGAGGTACGCAGTTCACTTCGCAGTTCTGGAAGGCCGTGCAGAGGGAGTTGGGTAGTCAGGTGGAATTGAGCACAGCATTTCATCCTTAGACGGATGGGCAGTCAGAACGTACCATTCAGATACTGAAGGACATGTTTCTTGCATGTGTTGTTAATTTCGGAGGTTCATGGGATGAATTTCTACCTCTAGCAGAGATCGCTTATAACAACAGCTACCAGTCAAGTATTCAGATGGCTTCGTACGAGGCTCTGTATGGGAGGCAGTGTAGATCTCCAGTTGGTTGGTTCGAGCCCGGCGAATCTAGGCTATTGGGGACTGACTTGGTTCAGGATGATTTAGAGAAGGTGAAAACAATCCATGAGAGGCTCCGTACAGCACAATCGAGGCAAAAGAGTTATGCCGATAGGAAGGTTCGAGATGTGTCCCAGTCTGTCGAGTGTACACCCAGTATTTCATGTCTCTATGCTCTGGAAGTATATTGGGGACCCGTCTGACATTTTTGACTTCAGCACGATTCAGTTGGATGAAAATTTGACCTATGAGGTGGAGCCAGTGGCGATTTTGGATCGTCAGGTTCGGAAGTTGAGGTCCAAGGAGATAGCTTCGGTGAAAGTTCAATGGAGAGGTCGGTCCGTGGAGGAGGCTACCTGGGAAACCGAGCAGGAAATGCAGAGCAGATACCCTCACCTATTTGAGACTTCAGGTATGTTTCTTGACCCGTTCGAGGACGAATGTTTGTTTAAGAGGGGGAGAATGTGACGACCTGGCCAGTCGTCTCGAGGGTTGCTGCTCCGTCTTCCCCATTTTCTGTCTCATTATGTTTCTTCATCTGTGTTTAACGTAACCAAGTCGAGTAGTTGAGTGTGGGGTGGACTTGGTAAGAAACAAAACACTTAGTCTCCTTCAAGAAGGTTTAAACCAAAAAGTCAACCGGATGTTGACTTCTGGGTTAGAGGGCTCGGATATGTGTTCCCATGGTTAGGTTAGTTCCGGGAGAATATTTATGACTTAGGAGTGGGATCGGAATTAGTTTTGGAGGTCCGGTGTAGAATTAGAGTTGAATTGGCGAAGTTAGCATTTTGACAATTTTCGGGTGTTAGGCGAGATTTTGATCCGAGGGTCGGAATGGGATTCCGAAAGTTGCTGTAGCTTCAATATGTGATTTAGGACTTGCTTGCAAAATTTCAGGTCATTCAGACAAGGATTGGTTGGGTTTAGATCAACAGAGCGATTTAGAGGATTTTGAAATCCTTATGCTTTAATCCGACGGGAATTTGGTGTTGGGAGGTTGTTTGAGCGTTCCGAAGGTTGGAAAAAGTTGGAATGATGTTATGGACTATGTTGGCGTGTTTGGTTGAGATTCCAAAGGCTTCGGGTGAGTTTTGGGTGGTTAAATGGACTAATTAACGTTGGAAAAGAAAGTTGCAGAAAACCAAGTGTCAAGAATGCGGTCGCATTTGTCAAATGCGAACCGCATATCTCTCCAAGAGATCGCAATCCCAGGCGAGTTCCTGGGCAAAGTTCATGTCAGAAATGCGGTAGGAAATGCAGACTGCATATCTAACATGCGGACCGCATATCTGACATCGAGACCGCATACGAGGAAAGAATTTTTGGACTAAAATCTACGTCAAGAATGCGGTCGAAATGCGGACCGCAATCCTGAAATGAGGACCGTAAACCATGCTTCATGTTGAAATTGCGGTGAAGGCTAGGGCCACTTTTGCGGTGGCCACGTCAAATATGCGAACCGCATATCTGTTCTGCGACAAATATGCGATCGCGTATAAGGCCGGACAGGGGTGTTTTTGTCCCGATGTTGGAATTCGATAAATCTTGTATGGTTGAACTCGTGGGAAGATAAGGAACCCGTTGAGGTGAAAAATTACTGAATTTCGAGAAGTGGGCCCGGGCTCGGGTTTTGCTATTTTTGGGATTTCTTAGTATTTATTGATTGTTTTCGCGTGAGCTTTGTTCCCTCATCATATTGTGACGTAATTGTTCTTAATTTGGATAGATCTGACGCACGTGGAGGCCAATTCAAAGGGCAAAGGCGTTGTGGGCTAGGAATTTAGCCGGTTCGAGATAAGTAGTGATTGTAAATGATGTCCTGAGGGTTCGAAACCCCGGATTTGCACATCGTAGTGCTATATTGAAGTGAGGCACACGCTCGATGATGAGCGTGGGGTCGTTTACTACTGGGACTGTGACTTAGTCCATCCTGATTGATGATTTTTACTACATATTTGATTGAAACCTATTTGATATCATCATGTTTTGGGCTAATTGCCATATTTGGGCTTCGTGCCAATTGTTTTAACCCTCCGGGGATTTTTATCACTATTTCCTCACTATTTGTACTTATTACTTGAACTCAGTCATGTTGTTTCCACTATTGTACAACTCAGCCACTTTTTACTCAGTTGTGAGATTTACACAATATTTGAAATGATGTTTGGGCTGAGAACTACTGTTTTACTATGCCCGAGGGGCTTGTGATAATTTTCTGACTGAGTGCGGACGAGGGCCAGGTGTGAGGTTTTACTGAGTAATATGAGGCCGAGGGCCTAGATGTATGCCACGAGGTGGCTTGATATAGCGCTTGGGCCGTAAGGGGCCCCTCCCGGAGTTTGTACACCCCCAGTGAGCGCAGGGTTCCCAGAGATAATACAGTTGGTAACAATGACAACTGTAGGTTACGGTTGGTAATAATGACAATCGGTAATAAGAGATATTACAGTTGGTAACAATGACAACTGTAGGTTACAGTTGGTAACAATGAAAACTGGTAACCAGAGATAATACAGTTGGCAACAATGACAACTGTAGGTTACGGTTGGCAACAATGACAACCGGTAACCAGAGATATTACAGTTGGCAGACTCCAGCCTCCGTCACTCAGTGGTGCTGAGGGCGAGGATGCCCAGGGTTTTCTTGACAAGTGTCAGCGAATGCTCTGGACAGCCGGGATTCTTGAGTCTAGTGGTGTGGCATTCACCACCTTTTAGTTTACGGGAGCAGCCTTTAATTGGTGGGAGGCGTATGAGAGGCGTAGGCCGGTTGATGTAGCGCCCCTTACTTGGCAGCAGTTCTCCGCTCTTTTCTTGGAGAAGTATGTGCCGCAGTCCCGCAGAGAGGAGCTACGTAGACAGTTTGAGTGGCTGTGACAGGGGGATATGACGGTGTCACAATATGAGTCAAGATTTTCTGAGTTGGCTCGACATGCTGTCTGGATGGTAGCGACTGATCGTGAAAGGATTAGGAGGTTTGTGGATGGCCTTAACTATCATCTCCGTATCCTCATGACCAGGGAGAGAGTATTGGGTGCTACCTTCGAGAAGGTGGTTGATATAGCTCGCGAGATTGAGATGGTTCGCCGTCAGGAGCAATAGGAGAGGGAGGCTAAGAGGCCTCGAGGACCGGGTAGTCATAGTGGTACTCCTTCGAGAGGCCAGTTTCAGCAGGGTAGAGGCCGTTCCTTCAGGCCTGCTCAGCCAGCCCGTCCAGAATACCGTGGGGCATCTGCAGGTCGTGGTCATCATGGGTTACAACAGGGCCAGTCATCACTCAGTGCCCTTCCAGCTCATGCTCCATTGGCCCAGGGTCCTCCTAGGCTAAGTGCATCTGCTAGAGCACCAGGGAATTGTTATGATTGTGGCCAGATGGGCCACATGTGGAGGTAATGTCCTCATCGTTGTGCTAGACCGTTCCAGCAGAGGGTTCAGCCCTCGACTTCTGCTCCAGCTACTTTACCGAGCGCCCAGCCAGCTAGGGGTGGAGGTCAGGCAGCCAATGGTCGCCCCAGAGGGGGAGGTCGAGCAGGCGGCGGCCAGGCTCGATTTTATGCTATCCCAGGTAGGACAGATGCCAGTGCTTCAGACGCTGTTATTACAGGTATTGTTTCAGTCTGCCACAAAGATGCTTCTGTATTATTTGATCCCGGTTCCACCTATTCATATGTGTCCTCATATTTTGCTCAATATTTGGGTATGCCCCGGGAGTTTTTTGCTTTATCTGTTTATGTGTCTACCCCGGTAGGCGATACTGTTGTTGTGGATCGTGTGTACCGGTCGTGTATAGTGACTATTGGGGGTCTAGAGACCCGAGTGGACCTATTGCTACTAAGCATGGTAGATTTTGATGTCATTTTGGGCATGGATTGGCTATCTCCATGTCGTGCTGTTTTAGACTGTCATGCTAAGACAGTTACTTTGGCTATGCCGGGTGTGCCGCGGATAGAGTGGCGTGTCGTAACTGATTATATTCCTAGTAGGGTGATATCATACTTGAAAGCCCAGCGTATGGTTGGGAAGGGTTGCCTTGCATACCTAGCGTTTGTGAGGGATGTTGGAGCTGAGACTCCAAGCATCAATTCTGTTCCAGTTGTGAGGGATTTCCCCGATGTATTTCCCACAGACCTGTCGGGCATGCCACCGGACTGGGATATTGATTTTGGCATTGACTGGTGCCGGCCACTCAGCCCATTTCTATTCCTCCGTATCGTATGGCACCAAAAGAGTTGAAAGAATTAAAGGAACAACTTCAGGAACTCCTAGATAAGGGGGTCATTCGGCCTAGTATGTCACCTTGGGGTGCACCGGTTCTATTTGTGAGAAAGAAGGATGGCACGATGAGAATGTGCATCGATCATAGGCAATTGAAGAAGGTAAAAATCAAGAACAAATATCCTTTGCCTCGCATCGATGATTTATTTGACCAGCTTCAGGGAGCACGAGTGTTCTCTAAGATTGATCTCCGTTCAGGATATCACCAGTTAAAGATCAGGGATGCAGATATTCTTAAGACTGCTTTCCGGACTAGATATGGCCACTATAAGTTTCTTGTTATGTCTTTCGGGCTAACCAATGCCCCAGCAACGTTCATGCAGTTAATGAACAATGTATTTCGGCCTTATCTGGATTCGTTCGTGGTGGTATTCATTGATGATATTCTGGTGTACTCGCGTAATCAGGAAGAGCACGCAGAACATTTGCGAGTTGTACTATAGAGATTGAGGGAGGAGAAGCCTTATGCAAAATTCTCTAAGTGCGAGTTTTGGCTCAATTCATTGGCTTTCTTGGGATACGTGGTGTCCAGCGAGGGTATACAGGTTGATCCAAAGAAGATAGAGGCGGTCCAGAGTTGGCCTAGACCGTCCTCAGTCACAGAGATTCGTAGTTTTCTTGGGTTGGCAGGCTATTATCGTCGGTTTGTTCAGGGATTCTCATCCATCGCATCGCCCTTGACCAAATTGACTCAAAAGGGTGTTCTATTTGTGTGGTCAGACGAGTGCGAGGAGAGCTTTCAGAAGCTCAAGACAGCCTTTACCACAACTTCAGTATTGGTTCTACCGTCAGCCTCGGGTTCGTATACCGTATATTGTGATGCCTCAAGAATGGGGATCGGTTGTGTATTAATGCAGGAGGGTAGAGTTATTGCTTATACTTCTCGTCAGTTGAAGCCTCATGAGAAGAACTACCCCATGCATGATTTGGAGCTGGCGGCCATAGTTCATGCTTTAAAGATTTGGAGGCGTTACTTATACGGCGTATCTTGTGAGGTGTTCATTGATCATCGTAGCCTTCAACATTTGTTCAAGTAGAAGGATCTAAATTTGAGGTAGCGGCGATGGCTGGAATTGCTCAAGGATTACGATATTACTATACTATACCATCTGGGAAAGGCCAACGTGGTGGCCGATGCTTTGAGCCGAAAGGCAGTGAGCATGGGGAGTTTTGCATACATTCCAGTTGGAGAGAGACCTCTCGCAATCGATGTCCAGACCTTGGCCAATAGGTTTGTGAGATTAGACATCTCGGAATCCAATCGGGTGTTGACTTGCGTGGTTTCTCGATCTTTGTTATACGATCGCATCAGGGAGTGTCAGTATGACGACCCCCATTTGCTTGTCCTTAAGGACAGAGTTCATTATAATGATGCTAAGGATGTGACCATCGGCGACGATGGAGTGTTGCGTATGCAAGGCCGGATTTGTGTGCCCAATATGGATGGGCTTCGGGAGTTGATTCTGGAGGAGGCCCATAGCTCACGCTATTCCATTCATCCGGGTGCCGCCAAGATGTATCAGGACTTCAAATAACATTATTGGTGGAGAAGAATGAAGAAAGACATTGTGGGATTCGTAGCTCGGTGTCTCAACTGTCAGCAAGTAAAATATGAACATCAGAGGCCGGGTGGTTTGCTTCAGCAGATAGCTATTCCCGAGTGGAAATGGGAGCGGATCACTATGGACTTTGTTGTTGGACTCCCACGGACTTTGAAGAAGTTCGATGCTATTGGGTGATTGTGGATCGGCTGACCAAGTCCGCGCACTTCATTCCTGTATGTACTACCTATTCTTCAGAACGGTTGGCAAGGATTTATATCCAAGAGATTGTCTGGTTGCATGGTGTTACAGTTTCTATCATTTCATATAGAGGTATGCAGTTCACTTTCCAGTTCTGGAAAGCCGTACAGAGGGAGTTGGGTACTCAGGTGGAATTGAGCACAGCATTTCATCCTCAAACGGATGGGCAGTCCGAGCGTACCATCCAGATATTGGAGGACATGTTACGGGCATGCGCAATTGATTTCGGAGGCTCATGGGGTGAGTTTCTGCCTCTTGCAGAGTTCGCTTATAACAACAGCTATCAATCAAGTATTCATATGGCTCCGTATGAGGCTTTGTATAGGAGGCGGTGTAGATCTCCGGTTGGTTGGTTCGAGCCCGGCGAAGCTAGGCTATTGGGGACTGACTCAGGATGCTTTAGAGAAGGTGAAAACAATCCAGGAGAGGCTCCGTACAGTACAGTCGAGGCAAAAGAGTTATGCCGATAGGAAGGTTCGAGATGTGTCCTACATGGTGGGTGAGAAGGTTTTGCTGAAGGTTTCGCCCATGAAAGGTGTTATGAGATTCGGGAAGAAAGGGAAATTGAGTCCTCAGTTCATTGGGCCGTTTGAAGTACTACGGAGAACCGGGGAGGTGGCTTATGAGCTTGCTTTGCCACCCAGTCTGTCGAGTGTACACCCAGTATTTCATGTTTCTATGCTCCGGAAATATATTGGGGACCCGTCTCATATTTTGGACTTTAGCACGATTCAGTTGGATGATAGTTTGGCCTATGAGGTAGAGCCAGTGGCGATTTTGGATCGTCAGGTTCGGAAGTTGAGATCCAAGGAGATAGCTTCCATGAAAGTTCAATGGAGAAGTCGGTCCGAGGAGGAGGCTACCTGGGAAACCGAGCAGGAAATGCAGCGCAAATACCCTCACCTATTTGAGACTTCATGTATGTTTCTTGACCCGTTCGAGGACGAACGTTTGTTTAAGAGGGGGAGAATGTGACGACCCGGCCAGTCTTCTCGTGGGTTAGTGCTCTGTCTTCCCCCTTTTCTGTCTCATTATGTTTCGTTATCTTTGTTTAACGTAACCAAGTCGAGTAGTTGAGTGCGGGGTGGACTTGGTAAGAAACAAAATACTTAGTCTCTTTCAAGAAGGTTTAAACTGGAAAGTCAACCGGATGTTGACTTCTGGGTTAGAGGGCTCGGATGTGAGTTCCCATGGTTCGGTTAGTTTCGGGAGATGATTTATGACTTAGGAGTGGGATCGGAGTTAGTTTTGGAGGTCCAGTGTAGAATTAGAGTTGAATTGGCGAAGTTAGCATTTTGGCAATTTCCGGGTGTTAGGCGAGATTTTGATCCGAGGGTCGGAATGGGATTCCGAAAGTTGCTGTAGCTGCGATATGTGATTTAGGACTTGCGTGCAAAATTTCGGGTTATTTGGACAAGGTTTGGTTGGGTTTAGATCAACAGAGCGACTTAGAGGATTTTGAAATCCTTAGGCTTGAATCTGACTCGAATTGGGCGTTGAGAGGTTGTTTGAGTGTTCCGAAGGTTGGAACAAGTTTGAATGATGTTATGGAGTATGTTGGCGTGTTTGGTTGAGATTCCAGAGGCCTCGGGTGAGTTTTGGGTGGTTAAACGGACTAATTCATCGTTGGAAAAGAATGTTGTAGAACACCAGGTGTCGAGAATGCGGTCGCATTTCTCAAATGCGGACCGCATATCTCTCCAAGAGATCGCAAACCTAGGCAGGTTCCTGGGAAAAGTTCATGTCAGAAATGCGGTAGGAAATGCGGGCCGCATGTCAAACATGCGGACCGCATATCTGACATTGAGACCACAAACTGAGACAGAAAAACTGAAGAAAATTTAACGACAAGAATGCGGTCGAAAATGCAATCGCAAACCTGAAATGCGGACCGCAAACCATGCTTCATGATGAAATTGCGGTGAAGGCTAGGGCCACTTTTGCGGTGGCCACGTCAAATATGTGGACCGCATATCTGTTCTGCGACAGATATGCTATCACATATAGCGCCGGACAGGGGTGTTTTTGTCTCGATTTTTGGCATCTTTATAAACATAAATTAGTGCCCATTTGCCATGCAAAAGTCATTTTTCGTTATCCACCAAGAGAAACACCTCCAAACACCATAAAATCACAACAAATCAACCTCAAAATTATATCCAAAAGAGATTTTCTTGAACAAATTCTTAAAGAAGGGGGTTTTGACCATCTTGAACATAATTGGAGCTAGGGAACTCGGATTAAAGCGAAATCTTGAATGATTTTTGGAAGATTTTCGAGAGTAACATTAGGGTAAGTGTTCTTAACTCAATCTTGGTCAAATTATCCAAAACCTATTGCCATTCTAGTATGTAATTGGTATATATCGAAATATTATTTACCAATTATACATATATTCACCCCCAAAGGTCATCATATGTTAGAAATTTATTTTAAGAATAAAAAGAAATACCTATACATTAGGAACTTGAGTCTAGAATAGCTAAATATTAGGTTAAATTGAGCAGAGTTATTTTGGTATATACAATTTTTTGTTAAGGATATTTTTATCAAGAGAAATTTAATTTATTTTTTGCTTCTACTTAAAAGTACTTTTTTTTCTCCTAAATATTTGGTCAAGTATCTCAACTTTGAAAAAAAAAAACACTATTTTTTTTAAAGGAAAACAAAAAGCACTTTTAGTTTTGGAGAGGGTGGCCAACATGCTACTAGATCCTCTTGGTCTTCTCGTGAGGGCTTCCAATCAAGAAGATGCAATTTTGATTTGGTATTGGTAGATCCCACACAAAATTTCGTTGGATTTTATCAAAGATTTGTTTACCCCACATTCTTCCTTATTGAGTACTTTTCTTTGTCCCTTTACCTTCCGCCGCTTCTTCCATCATTTTTTGAGTAATTCTCTTTCTCCCTTTGACAGGAGCTTGTATTTTTTGTATTTTTGCATGTAGGATAGAATGTATCAATGAATATAGTTTTGGTGTTTTAAACTGACAAAAATAACATAGTCTACTACGTATAAAAAGTAATCAACTTTAAAAGACTCTTCGAGGGATTTTGATATTTCATTATCAACATTATCATCAAATTGTTTCTTCCTATATATCACACGTTTCTTACGAAATTCGAGTTTGATATTCATTACAAATGCAATTTCCTTGGCAGAAATCATAGCAGTTGCAAATCCTTCTCTATATTTGATAAAGAAAGAAATTAAGTCTTTTCACTTCACATAACTTTTTTTTAAACTTATATATAGCCTATTAGGTATAACAAAAATGGGGTCTCCACAAATGTGGGGCCTTAAGTAGTTGCTTGACCTGCTTTAGGGAAGTGTCGCCCCTACTAAGTTCCTCCCAATAACTTACACCGGCCAACACCCCTTACCCATCTCTATTTGGAAAAAAAACATAGTTTACACATGCCATTTTAATTTGAAATAACACAATAAGGCACAGTCAAAGAATTATGTATTATCCCAGAAATTTAATGCATACTTTCCTAGAGTGTGATTGATAGTAACTTAACGGACCCGACGTTGTCGGTATTCTAGATTTCCTGCATGTGATTGCCCAATTATATTGAACCACCAACTTTATATCAGTATAGTACTTTTTACGAAATATAAACATCATTGGCTGGATTTGTTGAATAAAAATTAGCATGTTCTCTAGTTGACTACTCTCTCTGTTCAATTTAATTTTTGATGATACATTTTGGAGAGTCAGTTTGGCTAAATTTTGAAGCAAAATTAGATTAGTTCAATTCTGTATTATAAAATCTAAATTTAGATATTCAAAAACTATACAAAATCTAATGTAAGTTAAAATTTTCCTCATGCCAATATGATAAAAATTTACATATTAAAAAATGTTAGTCAAATTTTACATAATTTGACTCTCAATAAGCAAAATGTGTTATCTAAATTAATTATATTTGATGTATTTTAATGGACCAGCATGCAAGACATGAGCTTCCAAAGAAAGCATTAAGTTCCTTCCCTTAGCCTTCTTCAGTTGTTCATCTTTACTTTCTTTTCCGCATTAGCCATCAAACTGAATATGGAATTAGGGTTTTTCAACCTGAAGGATAATATAAAAGTTGAAATTTTATCCAGGAAACTCATAAAGCCATCTACAAATACTCCACCTCACCTTCGGCATTACAAACTTTCTTTCTTTAACGAAATAGCAGGGAAAGAACATGTCCCTACGGTTCTTTTCTATCATAATAATTATATTACCGATATCGAGAAGGATATTGAGGTACTTGAACAATCCCTTTCCAAGATATTAACCCATATTTATCTTGCAGCAGGAAGGTATGGGGAAGATTGAATGTTCTATTCTTTGCCTTGATCAAGGTGTTCATTAACAAAAGCAAAGGTCAATTGTAAGCTTGATAATTTCCTACAGAATGCACTCAAGGAAGACCTTGATCTTGCAGTTGTATTTTGGCCACATGACAACAAGATTGTGGACAAAAACAATTTGATGGTTTCCCCCATTGTTACCACACAAGTAACCAAGTTTGAATGTAGTGGACTAGATTTATCATTTAGTGCTTCCCACCCTGTAATGGATGATTTCACAAATGAGATATTTCTTTTTGAGTGGGCTAAAGAGTGTATACTGGGGACTCCAGTCGAGAAGATCAATTTCCTAAGCTTTATTTTAGGTAATATTTTTCTGACAAGAGATTTGTCGAGGGTTTTCAGTTCTCCTGTTACACAAGTAGTAAATAGAGAACAAAATATTGCTAGCAAGAGATTTGTTATCCATGAAGTTGCTATATCGAGGGTCAGAAAAAAAATTTCAGGAGATTTGACTACTTTTAAGCCTTCAAGAGTCGAGATAATTGCAGCACTACTATAGAGGGCTCTAATCCGTGCTTCAACAGCCAAAAATGGGTACCTAAGGCCATCTATAATGAACTTCCCATTGAATTTGTGTTCTAAAATCTCTTTACCTCGAGTGAAGAATTCCATGGAGAATTTTAGAATTGATGTTCCAATAAAATTCGTACCAGGGGAGACTAAGATTGAGTTGCACCACTTTATAAAATTGATTCGAAATGCAGTGGAGACGATTATTGCTTCTTGTGCTGAAGCTACACTGGATAAAATAGTGTCAACTTTGGTTAAGACATATAATGGAATATTTGAAGCACCTAAATGGAGAGATAATAATGAAGTTGATAAAGTCACATGTTCTAGTTTGTGCAGGTTTCCTCTGCAGGATATTGATTTTGGTATGGGAAAACCGCCGTCATTATTTTTTGGATTAAAAGACATACAAATGTTTTGGTTGCACGATACGGATTGTCGTACTGGAGTCAGTCTGCAAGTAGACTTGAAGGAAACTTACATGCAGCTATTCAAATGCGACCATGACATCAAAGCTCTCACGTTAATACTGCTTCATCTAAACTCTAGCTCGTTCAATATGCAATAATTTAATTAAAGAGCTTTCACATGCATGCGATCATTTTAATTACATTTTGTTCTTGCAAAATAACTACTTGTTTTGTTTGTAATATTCATTTACTACCTACGTAATTAATTTCTTTGTAAAATGCGGCATTGGTACTCGCGTGTCATAGGGATAACTCTTTGAATATCCTTGTTTATTTTGTAATCTCTTCCTTTGGTCTCACAAAAAATAATAGAGTTCGGATTTCAAGAGTCAAATGAGTTGTCCCTTGACACGAATATTTGCTTTATTTTTTAAATGTTTTTAATTGTTAGTTATTGTAATTCATAGTACTATTCATGTAGTTGCCAACAGAGGCGGAGCTAGAGAAGTCGGTACGGGTTCGGGCGAACCCAGTAGCTTTTACTTAGATCTTGTATTTGTATTAAAAAATTTCACTAGATATGTATAACTTGCGAACACATTGAATAAACAAGCAATGAGTTCGATGTTGCTTGCCACATAAAGCATTACTTAAAAACAAATTAAGGTCCTGGTTTTTTCACCTTTTGAGCCAAGTGTTTTTCACGTAAAAATACTTGTGTTCTTTATTTTCTTATATTTATTATTCCGCAATAGTAGTATAAGGAACACATAGAAGAACTAGGTCCTTTTATAATCTGTGCACGCGTAAAATTGGACACCACACAAATCAGGCCCCCTCTTGTGTGGTATTGAAGTATAAAACATCAATTGGTATCATAGCGGGTTATCTTTGAAGAGGCTAACATCTTAGGAGAAGATCAAGATGAGTGCACCACCTGAGAACTAGGAAGGGCAATCCACTGCTAGGCCATCACTCTTTAATGGCCAGTACTACTCTTGGTTGAAGAACAGAATGAGAGATTACATTCAAGGAGAGGAATATGAGCTATGGACATTGTCATTGATGGTCCACTGGCTAGCTTGAAAAAAATACTGACGGAGAAGATGTGCCAAAGACAAGAGCGGACTGCACTGTTGAGGACTTGAAGAAGTGGGAGAAGAATGCTAAAGCCAAGAAATGGCTTATTTGTGGACTTGGTCCAGATGAGTACAATAGAATCCAAGGCTGTGCCACTGCTAAGCAAATTTGGGACACACTACAAGTGGCTCACGAAGGAACAACTCAAGTGAAGAGATCTAGAAGAACTCTACTGTACTCTCAGTATGAGAACTTTGCTATAAAGGTTAGAGAAACCTTTCAAGAGATGTACACAAGATTCACTACACTGACAAATGAGCTAAAATCTCTTGGAAGGATTATTCCTGAAGAAGAAAGAGTCAAGAAGATACTTACTATGGTTTTTCCTATCACTTGGAGAGCAAGATCACTACCATCCAAGAATCAAAGAATATTGCCATTCTCCCACTAGATGAATTGATTGGAAATCTTACTGCGTATGAACTTAGGAGACAAACCATGAAGATGGATATATCTAAGAAGGAAAGGAGTTTGACACTCAGAATCACTGAAGGTTCTGATCTGGAAGATGATGAAATGGCTATGATCACCAAAGATTTCAAGAAGTACCTGACGAGAGGAAAAGGTTCTTCAAGAAGTGGAAGCTATAGCAAGGCAAAAGCTTATGAGAAGCAAACCAATGATGGCTGCTATAAGTGTGAAAAGCCTGATCACCACATCAAAAACTGTCCTTTGTGGGAAATTAAATGGAAGAAGGAAAGAGCTGAATGAAAGAACATGAAGAAGGAACAGTAACAACAAAGGATCAGCCAAGGCTATAGTTGCTTCTTTGGGAGAAAGCTCAGATGAAAGCTCAGATGATGATGATGATGATGATGATGAACGAGCACTTATGGACATTGGAGGATCTGATGAAGAAACTGAGGTAAGTGTCTTTCATCTTAAAGACAAGATTAAATTCTTGTCTAAAGAAAGGTTATCTAAGCTGCTATTAGAGCTAATTGCTGAATCTGAGCAATAGGCAAAAAGACAGCCGATCACACACAACTAACTTTAGAAGAAAATATAGGAAAAGTAAAAGATAAGTTGTACAAGAGAGATGAACAGGTAAGAATCCTAAAGGAGGATCTATGCAAGGTCAAGCATACGCTAGACATAAATTGTAAATGGAACAAGTCCTCTGATGCACTTTCATGGCTACAAGAACACCATAGTAGCAACAGGAGAGGACTTGGCTTTGGGAACCCTATACCTAAGTGGGATTCCAAAAGCAAGTACCTCACACTTCCTAAGAAAAAGATTTGCACACACTGCGGTAACACTGTTCACAATAAAAGTGGATGCACTGCAAAAGAAAAGGCAAGTCAAAAGAGCAAAGAATTTGTTCAAAGGGAAAATAGGCTGCCAAGTTGGGCTAAAAATAATTTGATTAATCCTTTTGCCTATAGAAACGGACCCAAACTAGTTTGGGTTCCTAAGACTAGCCCTGATTTCCTTTTGCAGGTCCAAGTGAAGGGGAGCAGCCAAATATGGACAATGGATAGTGGCTACTCAAAGCAAATGACAGGAAGCAAGAACCAGTTTCTTTCACTTGAGGACCTTAAAGGAGGTAATGTCTCCTTTGGAAATGGGAAGAAAGGTAAGATCACTAGGATTGGAAAGGTAGGTAAGACTGATTCTCACTCTATTGAGAATGTCTACTTGATAGTGGAGTGAAGTATAGTCTAATAAGTATATCATAATTGTGTGATAGAGGTAACATGGTAGCGTTCACCTCTACAAAATGCTTTGTGATTAATCTTACCACTGACAAGATAGTTTTGCAGGGTAAAAGAGTGAATAACATATATGTTGTGGATCTGTCCACACTTTAAGATAATGAACTCACTTGCTTAAGTGTGTTGGATAATGATCCCCTCCTTTGGCACAAAAGATTTAGACATGCTAGTCTAAGCCAACTTAACAAACTAGTCTCCAAGGACTTGGTGATAGGGTTGCCTAACATTAAGTTTAAGGAAGATAGAGTTTGTGGAAGCAGGTAAGATGCTCTTTGAAAAGCAAAAATATTGTAAGCACTACCAGGACGATGGAATTGGTCCATATGGATCTTTGTAGACCAATGAGAATATTGAGCAGATGTGGTAAGAGATATGTTTTGGTGCTTGTTGATGATTACTCTAGGTTTACTTGGACATTGTATTTAACATCTAAAGATGAAGCATTTGACATATTCACTTCTTTTGTTAGAAAAACTCAGAAACAACTAGGTAATCAACTTGCATCAATTAGGTCTGATTATGGAACTGAATTTGAGAATGCTAAATTTGCTGAATTTTGTGATGAGCATGGCATAAATCATAACTTTTCTTCTCCTAGGGCTCCAAAATAAAATGGAGTAGTTGAAAGAAAGAATAGGACATTGGAAGAAATGGCTAGGACTATGCTTTTTTCTAGTAAACTGCCTCATAGTTTCTGGGCAGAAGCTGTGAACAGTGCATGCTACATCATAAATAGGTGCATGACTAGACCTCTTGTTGAGAAGACTCCCTATGAGTTACTTAAAGTGAGAAAGCCAAATATATCCCATCTTAGGGCATTTGGATGCAAGTGCTTTGTGCAAAAATAATGGTAAAGAGTCCCTAGGTAAGTTTGATCCCAGAAGTGATGAGGGAGTATTCTTCACATAGTTAAAGCTTATAAGATTTATAACAAAAGAACTATGTTTTAGAAGAAAATGTACATCTGGATTTTGACGAAACTAACATTCTGGCTGAGAGGCAGGAACATGATGATAAAGCAATTGAGCTGGTAAGAAATTCAAATGAAACCCCAGCCCAGACTGAAGCTGCACCAGAGGAAGGAACAGGTGACGGAATAGGTCCTTCAACCTAGGGCAACCTGACAGGGGGAATTGAACAAAGAGGAACTGGTCCTCAAACCTTGAGGGAACCTGTTCCTCAGCAACAAAATATTGAAGGAACATCTAGGGAAACTAGTTAGTTGTGAAACCATACAAGTATCAAAGTTCTCATCCCATTGAGAATATAATTACTGTTCCAACCTATGGAATCAAAACCAAATCTTCTTTGAAGAATCTTTATTCTTTTGATGTTTTTTTGTCTCTTATTGAACCTAAAAATGTTGCTGAGGCTTTGCAAGATGCAGATAGGGTAAATGCAATGCAAGATGAACTCAACCAATTTAAGAGAAGTCAAGTTTGGCATCTGGTACCATGAACCAAGGACAGATCGGTAATTGGCACAAAATGGATCTTCAGAAACAAACTTGGCGAAGATGGAACAATTACAAGGAACAAGGCAATATTGGTGGTTCAAGGATATAGTCAAGAGGAGGGCATATATTATGACGAGACTTTTGCTCCAATGGCAAGATTTTGGAAGAAATTAGACTCCTTATAACCTTTGCTGCTTACAGAATTCACTCTCCATCAGGTGGATGTCAAGAGTGCCTTCCTCAGTGGTTACCTAAAGGAAAAGGTGTTTGTCAAGCAACCTCCGGGATTTGAAAGCAAGGAATGTCCTGATCATGTGTACAAGCTTGACAAGGCACTTTATGGGCTCAAGCATGCTCCAAAAGCATGGTATGAAAGATTGCCAAAATTCTTGCTTGAGCATGGCGACAAGAGAGGTAAAATTGACAATACTTTATTCTTAAAAGAAAAAGGTAAAGATCTCTTGGTAGTTCAGATATATGTTGATGATATAATCTTTGGAACAACTACTGATAAGTTAAGTACAGAATTTTCTAAACTAATGGGGAGTAAATTTGAAATGAGTATGATGGGTGAGCTTAACTTCTTTTTAGGCTTACAAATTAAACAAAATTCAACGAAATATGATCCATCAGTAGAAGTATGTGGAAGAGTTGCTTAAAAGATTTAAAATGGAAGACTCCAAAGAAATTGACACACCTAGAGAAACGACCACAAAATTAGATATAGCTGAACCCGGTTCATCTGTTGATCAGAAATTGTATAGGGGAATGATTGGCTCTTTGTTATATCTCACTGCTAGTAGACCTGACATTGTTTTCAGTGTAGGCCTTTGCTCTAGATTTCAGGCGAATCCAAAGGAGTCTCACTTTACTGATGTCAAGAGGATCTTGAGATACCTATAAGGCACCACTGACCTTTGTCTATGGTATCTAAAAGGTAGTAATTTCAGCTTAGTGGGATACGCTGATGCTTATAATGCAGATTTTCTTGTGGATAGAAAGAGTACTTCAGGTATGGCACACTTTCTTGGCTCATGTCTTGTGTCTTGGGCCACCGAAAAGCAATGTGGCTTTGTCTACTGCTGAAGCTGAGTATGTTGTCACTGCCTCATGTTGTGCTCAATTATTACGGATCAAACAACAAATAATGGACTTTGGGATTGATGTAGGTTGTATCCCCTTCTTTTGTGATAACACTAGTGCAATTAGTATAACCAAGAACCAGATTCATCATAAAAGAACTAAGCACATAGATGTTAGGCATCAATTTTTAAGGGACAACTATGAAAAGGGTTTGATCACCGTGGAATTTTGTGCTACTGACAAGCAAATAGCTGACATCTTCACAAAAGCTCTAAGTAGAGATCATTTTGAAAGGAATAGGTTAGAATTAGGGATGATTAAGATCACATAAAAAAGAACCTATTCTAACTCACAAATTGGTTAGACAATTTTGAATTTTGTACATAATTAGATTAGATTTTACTCATTCTCATACTTTCACTAGTATAAGGAACATTTTTGAGTTGGTCAATTTGTGAATTTTGTACATAATTAGATTAGATTTTGCTCAGTCTCATACTTACGCTAGTATACTCTTGTGCCATGTGCTAAAATGTCTCATCAATCTCTAATGATATTATTTTTATTTTCTTGGAAATTAAGACATACACAAGAGACTTCTCAGTGAAGAACTTGGTTCGTCAAGATTACATGGTACGTACTCTCCACTCTGCATATTTTGAAATAATTATATTTGGATTATGATCAAAAGGAGAGTCCCATTTAATCCTAAACTTCCTTGAGCTTATCTATTACAAAATGAACTAGTTTCACCCAAGGAGAGTCCTAAAACACAATAAGTGCCTAGATTCTAGGGAGAGTCTTCAACGTCTTTTTAAACTGACTCCTAGTTTGATTAGACTTCTGAGCTTCTGAAAAAGCTGTTGTTACCCAATTAAATCCTCCATCTTTATATTGATTTGTCCTTAGCCGTTTTTTCATTTCTAAATTTCCATCCGCCAAATATTTCTCTCTATCTTCTCTCATCTTCTAAACACACACATATTCCTTTTACCATCATCAATGGCTAACCTCTCTGAAAATCCCTCACCACCACCCAAAGAATCCACTCCCAAACCTTCAACCACACCTATCTCTAAGAAAGGAAGGATCAATAGGCTTGCTCGCAAGAATGTCACTATCCGTGAACAAATTAAGAAGATCAATGAGCAGTTAAAAGTAAGTCGGGCATAAGAACTCCAAAAATCTGAAGAATCATTTAAGTCTGCAACTGAGGAGAAAAAACTGTTTCATCTAAAATAGAGCAGGTAACATCTGGTCCTAAAATTACATCTGAGACAATTCCTGAGGTAGCTGAAAATCTAGAAAATAGGTTTGTTTTGGTAGGAACTATGGCTGGGGTTGAAATCACTAAATCTGGAAAAATTGGTAAAGATAAAAAGAATAAAGAAAAAGAGAGTGAGGGTGCTCAAGGTGATGTGAGGGGAACGGAAAAATAAATAGTGGCTAGATCTTCACCCACTCCTGTTGGTTTCACTGAAGAAATAGGAGCTATTGTATTATGGAGTGAGGAATTTGTTGGAGAGGAAGAAAGTTTGAGAGAAAAAAGGGATAGTGGGTCTGGAGATGCAAGTGATACTGAGGGGTTGGTAAGGTTGAGGAAGAGGTTCTAAGAACCTGTTCCATCTGAATGAGTGCCTGATTGTTATAATCCTAAATGGAAGAAGAGTTCAAGAGTTAAATCCCCTGGAACTGCTAGGGCAAACAAGAAGATAAATGTTGCCTCTTCTACCCCTGTAAATACTCTTCGTACAAGAGGAAGAGCTACAAGGAGTCAAAAGAAGCAGAGTGAGGCTGAATTGGAAAAAGCCCTAGAAGAGAGTAAAAGAAACATTACTGCAAAGGGAAAGAAGAAAGTGGTTAAGCTTGTTGAGGCAGTTGAAATTGAGGAGATGGACCTGGTTCTTCGTGATGAAGACAACGGAGAGGAGGAAGAGGTTGGGACTTCAAGGATAAAGAAAAGAAAGACTTCCAAAAAGAAGTCCCCTTCAAAGATAAAGTCTGCAGAACCTTCTACCTTGGCAAAAAAAAAAAAAAATCAGGTCAGCTGTGAAATCTAGAAAAGTTAAAGTAGTGGAGGAAGAAGAGAGTGAAGAAGAAGAAGAAGAAACCGATTAAGAACATGACAAAAAGGAGAAGTTTAGTAAAAGAACCATCTTGAAAGGTAGACTCCTTAAGGACTTGGAGGAGGAAGGCATGGTCATGCTGGTGCAAAAACTACAACTGCAGGGTTGGAAGGACATGGTCTTTCAGATGGATGGAAGGCTTGCCAGGGCTGAGATTTTAGAGTTCATGGCAAACTGTGAGATTAAAACTGATAGAGTCACCAGTGTAGGTGAAGGGATTGACTGTGAGCTTCGACGACAAGGAATTGGGAGAGATTCTAGGTTTACTAGCTGAAGGGTACAATGATTACAAAAAGCTCAAATGGCCAAGCCTAGAAAACCTTCCTACCTCCCTTGCCATTAAAAAGATGTTTGGTGATAATATGAGTTAGAGCTACAGGCCAAGACTGTATACAAAAGTGAGATGAAGCCAACCCATAAAGTTCTGTTTGAATTTGTCAACAAGGTCATGTTGCCCAGGCAGGAAAGAAGGCACATTGTCACGTTCATAGACCTGGTCTTTATGGAATGCCTGGATAGTGGGTAGGCAGATTAATTGACCTGGGTTTATTATCCAGCTCCTTGATAAGGTTCTAAATGGCACCAAAACTCATGCCATACCCTATGGTTTCATTCTCACTACCGTACTAGATCACGTCAAGGTTCCCTTAAAGAAATGGGATGTTAGTACAAGCAAGAATCACTTTGAGGCAAACACCTTGACTGCTTGTGACTATGAAGTCCATGCTGCTTCTACATAACCTGGTTCATCCAAGAAGGTGCCTGTGAAAAGAAAAGTGAGAGCCTTGGTGCAAGAGAGTAGGGCTAAGGATGTTAAGATTGAAAGGCTGAAGAAGCAGTTGACTGAAATAGAAGCTGAGAGGGATGCTCTCAGAGCTGAGCTTGCAAAGGAGAAAGAATGAAGGCATTCTTCATGATATGTTAAAGCTACTTCAGGCCAGAAATCAATAACCTGGTCCTTCCCAGCCTTGAAACCTTCCTAGCCTAGTTAGACAAACCTGTGACCCGGATGAAATTTTTGTTTTGCTCTGTTTTCTCATGATCCAGTATCTTTATTTTTCTTTATGCTTTGTGGATGACTAGTATCAATGATAATCAATTGTTTTTGTGCTCTAACTGTTTGTTGACGCTTTTTAGATAGCTAATATCATTAGATTTGATAACTGATGCTTGACTTCATTTTTGCATTTGAAGTAGCCCTAGTGGCCATGAGTGATATCTATTACAATCTGGTTATCTAACATAATTATATAACTTTTTGATGATGCCAAAACGGGGAAGACGAGTTGTGCTTTTTACTTTGGATTGTGATGTTTATAACCTAATGATCGTGGTCCTTATTGATTTGTGATGTTTAAAATGGAAAGTGTTCTAACAGTGCGTTGATGTTGAGCCGAGTTGAAACGGGTCTTGTACTTATGAAAAGCACAGAGTGTGTCATCATCAAAAAGGGGGAATTTATTGGCCTAAGTGAAGTTTGTTTTGATGATTGACAAAGGAACTCAAGCATAAACCAAGTCCATACACTGTGTACACAGACAAAGGGCAGATTCGAGCACAAGACATGCACGTGAAGGAGATAAGCTTAAGTGGTTATATCTGATATCTCCTGAACGAAAAGGCCGTATAAGTGATAAGGAGAAGGACTCCTTACTCGAAGAGAACTCTATCCAAGATAAGGGAGGAGATAGAAGTCGAAGATAACTAGAACTCTTCCACCAAGGAAGAGTATAGCATTAGAACTCTAGTTATTTCCTATTCTACTTCTATATATTTCAGGATAATCTCATTTTACAGGCACGCACAAACGCTGAAGTTAAACGAGAGTTGAGAGCAAAATAGCAAGATATTTTTCAAGCAATTCCCGTGTGATTCACGTGTGCTAACCTGAAGCTACATGAACCAGATAGAAGAACCAGTTCCAAGTGTCTGTCTTTTATTCTAGTTTCATTGTAGTGGGGCTTTTGAGTTGGATCTTTCAGCTTTATCTAGAAGCAATTGTACTAGGTACTTTGAGTGTAGTATTCAAGTTAGAGTTAACTTGAAATTGTCGCAATAATCTGAGGCTAGTTGCTACAAAGGGTTAGAAGTAATCCTTAGGTTTAAAAAGAGTTTTGTAAATGCTGTTTTTAGCTCAGTGATTTAGTAAATTGTTGGGAAAAATCCTACTGGGGAGTAGGTCGTGGTTTTTTCACCTTTTGAGCCAGGTGTTTCCACGTAAATATACTTGTGTTCTTTACTTTCTACATTTATTATTCCGCAATAATAGTATAAAGAAAACATAGAAGAACCAGGCCCTTTTATAATTTGTGCATACGAAAAATTGGACACCACACAAATCACGCCCCCTCTTGTGTGGTATTGAAGTATAAAACATCATAATTCAAAATAACTAATTGTAGATCTGAGAAACGTTTTAGGTAATTTTTTATTCTGATTTAAACAATGAAGACTAATAGTTAATGGTGTTTGAAAATTATTCATGTAACCACCAGATACGATAAAAGTGTTAAACATACCCTTCAATTATGTGACTTTATTCACACTAAAACATTAAACTGTGTATTAAAGACATGAATAAACCACAGTAAGGCATAGATTGCCATAACTATTATTGTCGAAAATAAATATTAGTTAATATTAGCTAAACGTCACTCACGACTATGTTTACTTTATTTCCAAAATTTTCCAAAATATGGTGTTATTTTTTATCTATCGTAAGACAGGCTATTCCTTCTTAAGACAAAAACTTGTAAGAGTATTGTGGTTGCCTTGACTATTACTTTTATATATATGTGTGTGTGTATGTATTATTTAATAATAATAATTAGTATTTTTTTAATTAATAAGGAAGAACTTAATGTGATTAGTTGTGGCCTTTCTAAAGAGGTGTGTTCATTCCATAAAATGAGTAACCGATCTCTTTGAAGTTTTCTTCTAACTGTTGTCTGCTAAAGGATTAAGAGACACATCTTGTTTAAAGGTGTTTCACTCTATTCCAGGAATAGAGAGATTAGCCCAAACTTCTGAAAACATTCATTTTACTAATTCTTCATATACTACCAACGTTGAATACATATATTGTGTTCCTCTTTTCGTGGTCTTCCATTCCAACTTAAAATATTCTTATTTTGTTAGAGTTCAGTTCATGTGATAGAAAAAATCAAAAGAGTACAACTTTAATTTCCAGAATAAGCATTGTATCTTGGGGATAGACTTTCCTATTAACTACTTACATTACACTATATGGGAGAATTACTATCCAAAAGATAGTACCTTGGAAGCGTTTTTTCTATTCTATTATTTTATATTTTTCATTGAATTATCTTACTTGATTTTTTACTCCATTGGATTGTTTTAAATATTTCTACAATACTTCCTTCGTCCAACGCATAAACGAACTGCTTCTTTATCAAACAAGAATCTTGCACTTTAATTTATAAGACATAGGGCTTTTGAATACACAACTAAGTATTTTCTTCGTCTTAATTTATGTACGCAGTTCACTTAGTATGGATTTTAAGATTTTTTTTTTTAAAACTTGTGTTCTTGAAAGCTTAAAGAGTAAAAGTTTTGTGTGGCTATAACATTTATGTGGCCATAAAAGCTTCTCATTAATAATAAAAAAGAAAGTTCAAAATTAGATTGGTATCAAATAAAACAATCTGTTTACCTTCACCAAGCCCCGCTTATGAAAATATATTGGATATATTATTATTATTGTTGTTGTTGTTGTTGTTATTGTTGTTGTTGTTGTTGTTGTTATTATTATTATTATTATTATTATTATTATTATTATTATTATTATTATTATTATTATTATTATTATTATTATTATTATTATTATTATTATTATTATTATTATTATTATTTTCAAATGTAAAAATACGTTATTTTTTTCTGGAATAGAGTGTATCACATAATTTGAAACAGTTGACAAGATGCAGGAGTTGAGGCTGAGATGGTTCAGGCACGTGCAGAGTAGGAGTACGGATGCTCCTGTTAGGAGGTGTAAGAGGCTGGCCGTGGTAGGGATGAGTAGGGGTAGATGAAGGCCGAAGAAGTATTGAGAAGAGGTGATTAGGCAGGATATGGCGCCACTTCAACTCACTGAGGACATGACCCAGCATAGAAGGGTGTGGAGGTCGAAGATTAGGGTAGTTGGTTAGTAGGTAGTCAAGAGTTCCTCATTCCTTTTTAGTAGTATTAGTAGTCCCTTGTTTTATTCGTATTCTTTGACCCCTAGTATTTGCTTATTGTTTCATTCGCTCTGTGTATCGTATTTTCCAGTTTGTTACTATTTGATGCTATTTTATCTTTTACACGTTTCATTACTTTTGTTGTTGTTGTTGTTGTTGTTGTTACTGTAGTTGTCTTTTTTCCTATTTCCTTATCGTCCTTTGTCCCCCTATTCTTACTTTCTTCTTCGTCTTCTTCCTTTCTCTCTTCACTTTTTTTCAGTTGGTCTATCGGAAACAAGCTCTCTACTTCGCCAGGTCCGTAAGGTTTGCGTACACACTGCCCTCCACAGATCCCACTTGTGAGATTATACTGGGTATGTTATTGTTATTGTAAGTATATTAAATAAAAATAGAATATGCAAAAACTTTAAAATATAATGAGTAGTGATCGGTGCTATTATCCTCTCCTTTTGGAGTCTATTCCATTTGGTTGTAATTGGCATGTGCCAATTTGCTTAGATGACAAAGGTTCTTGGGGACCATGTTTGGTATTACGTGGAGGAGAATTAAATGGAGTGTCTCTTTCACTTCTTTAGACACACCAACATAGAGAAAAAAAAGAAGAGTGAGGCATTACAGACATGATATAAGAAAATAGTCGGTGAGAAAAATAGAGAGAGTGGGCGATATTGTAGTAAGATAAAAATATTAAAAGATGGTTATTTCTTTTGAGTGTTGGGCTCATAATGTTTAAAATTCCTTGCTGCAGTGATATCAGTTATTCCTCTCGGATCGTGGTGTTTTTCTTATTTAGAAAGGTATTCGATCTATAGAACAATCTTAGTGTCGTTGTCACTCGTTTATTCTTGTTGATTATAGTATCTCGGTGAATACATTGTTATCCGTATTTATTACCGTAAATATTATTTCTATGGATTGTTTATCCCAAACAAATGGTATCAGAGAACTAGTTCTGCTCGTACACAGAAATACTATTCACGATCCGTAGTATTACACTCAGAAAAAAAATTCTGAAGTAAAGTACAAGGTAGCAAAATTCAACGGAGATAGCGGTTTCTCAACATTGCAAAGAAGCTTGAGGGATTTGCTCATCCAACAGAGATTACGCGAGGTACTAGATGCTGATGCAAGAAGCATGATACGATGAAAGCTTAGGATTTAGCTGACTTGGATGAAAAGGCTGCTAGTGTAATCAGGTTGCACTTATCTGATAATGTGGTAAATAACATCATTGATGAAAACACTGCATGTGGTATTTGGATAAGGTTGGAAAAGCCTATACATGTCTAAAATGCTGACAAATAAATTATACCTGAAAAAGTAGTTATATGCCCAACATACGGGTGAAGGTACAAATTTTTGTTACATTTAAATGTGTTTAACAGACTAATCACACAACTTGCTAATCTTGGAGTAAATATCGAGGAAGAAGATAAAGCTATCTTGCTCTTGAACTGGTTACCACTTCGTATGCTAATTTGGAAACAACCATCCTGCATGGTAAGACCACCACTGAGTTGAAAGACGTCACATCGTCTCTTCTACCAATGAGAAGATGAGAAAGAAGATAGAAAATCAAGGACAAGCTCTCATCATAGAAGGTAGAGGCAGGAGTAATCAAAGGAGTTCGAGCAACTATGATAGACCCGGAGGGTGTCGAAAGTCCAAGAACCGATCCAAATCAAAAGCCAAAATTGCTTCGATCGCTATCAACCAGGTCACTTCAAAAGAGCTACCCAAATCTAAGGAAGAGCAAATGTGAAAGTAGTGGCCAGAAGAATGACGAAAATACAACTGCCACAGTGCAAAATAATAATATTATTCGCATGCACTTGGCATGTCCAGAGTCGGAATGGGTGGTTGACTATCACGACCCCAAAATCCCACCTTTAGAATCATGATGGCGCCTAGTACCTAGGACTAGGTAAGCCTATTACATAGTAAGATCAACAGAACCAAACACCAGCTTAAATAATAATGGAAGCTGAAAAGTTCTTTAACATAACTAAAGAAGAATTACAAAGGTCACATAAATTCCAAAACTAGTGCTACCGAGTCATAAGCTCTACGGAGAATACATGAGAAATCTCAAAATACAATATTGTTTGGAAATGTAATAAATAGTAGTAAGAAAATCAACAAAATGTAACTTTGAGGCCTGCGAGCAATACATCACGTATACCTTGAAGTCTCCTCAGCAACTCAAACTCATCTCGCAAATGCCCGACACGTTCATAAGTATTTGGATCTGCACAAAAATGTGGAGAAGAATAGTATGAGGACACCAAAATCGGTACCCAGTAAGTATCAAGACTAACCTCGTTGAAGTAGTGACGAGGTTCAAGTCAAGACGCTCACTAGACATAAAAACATATGCAGAATAAGTCTAAAGCTAACAACGGGAAGCAAAAATCAATAGATAGCGACAAAGAGTAAACATGTGATAAAAATAACAAAATAATCAAAAAATAATTAAAATTCAAGTGAAAACAATTAAGGAAACAAATGACAGTCTAAATGATCAAGCCATTCCAACACAAGATTTACAACAAGAATCACCCCGAAGTACCACATCTCATAATCAAAAATCACAAGTCACAAATCACAAATCTTCTTTATGAAACCGCGTGAGCCTCACATTTTAAAAATATTTTCCCGAAAATAGCTTCATGAGCATAAGCCCGCTTATCTCGCTGTGTGTGCTTCAAATGAAGTAATTCCCCATACTAGAACACGCACATAAAACTCCCTTTTCTCGTTACATGCGCATCAATTCATACCATCCTTATCCCGCCGCATGTGCATCTCAACACATCAAAACAATTAACTCGCACTACACGTGCCCATATGCCATAACATTGCCAAAATAACAATACTTACATCACAACAAGGACTCAGGGTATGTCACAAATGTGAACCCCGCAAATGAGACGATTGCAACACAAAAGGGATGTCTGCTGAACTCAGGGTATGTCGCAAATGTGACAAGGACTTCGCACTTGCTAAGTCTGCCCCTTCCGCAAAAGCGATGCCCATGTGCCTAATCGCAAATGCGATTTGTAGTTCAAAAAACAAACCTGGCAGCCTCCCAACCACATATCAAATGCGAGGTTTGCAAATGCGAAGAGTGTCTTGCATTTGTGAGACCTGCAACATCTGCCTAGCACCAGCAACTATGAAACATTACTGAATCAATCCAAAACGCGTCCGAAATTCACCCGAGTCCTCGGGGCTCCACACCAAACATCATGCAAACTCGCTCGCATGATGAAAATGGAGACTCACCAAGGGACCATTGGTGATTGCAAAGGGAGTTGCTCATGTCACATTGTACAGGACAAATGCAAAAATATACCGATATTAGTTAAACACAACACAAGATGGGATTTCTATAGATTTGTTGCACAAAAGAATGGGTCATATGAGAGAGAAGGGATTGCATATTCTTGGCAGGAAATCACTCATCTCTTTTGCGAAAGGGTATGATGGTAAAACCTTGTAACTACCGTTTATTTGGTAAACAAGATAGAGTCTCGTTTTAGACATCGTCTAGAACAAAATTGAATATACTTGATTTGGAATATTTTAATGTTTGTGGTCAAATGGAGATCGAATCGATGGGCGCTAACAAATATTTTGTTACTTTTATTGATAATGCTTCATGGAAATCTGTTCACTACATATTCATCGGATATGGAGATAAAGAGTGCGGGCACATATTATGGGATCCTGTAAAGATGAAGGTCATCAGAAGTAGAGATGTAATCTTCTGAGAAAGTAAAGTTGGAACTGCAAATGATTAGTCAGAGAAGGTCAAGAGTATAATCCTTATCATTGTTACTATTCCTTCTATTTCTAACAATCCCACAAGTGCAGAAAGTACAATCGACGAGGTTTCCAATCAGGAGGAACAACCTAATGAGGTTGTTGAGCATGGGGAGCAACTTGATGATGATGTCGAGCAAGTAGTGTCATGACCGAAAACCTATAATAGGTCGCGATGATGCCCAATGCTGCCGTTAGGCAAGCAAATACATGAACCTCCAATTTAATTATTCCTTTTGCTACTTTTAAAAACAGAAATTTTCTTAAATACACCAAATATAAAGTAAAATCTCATGGAAATATACATACTTCTTTCCCAAATACCAAGTGTGAATACTACATTAATTACAATGATAATAATATCAAGTACAATGGTGAATAACCACTATTAGCCCCCAAATCCCGGTAGCACAAGTGCATGAGCGTTCTAGGGAATATACATAACTACTATAGTTACTATCTGAAATAAAATAGACAGAAACGATAAATAAGGTATAGGGATACTACAGTATTGAAAATCAAAGCAAGGCAAGCGACTCACCACTAAGTCTCCATGAAAGTGCATCTATGCGCCCGTGTGACCACTAGACGTACCTGCCTTAGTACCTGCACAATCAGTGCATAAGTGTAGTACGAGTACGTAAATTCATACGTACCCAGTAAGTATCTAGTCTAATCTCGATGAAGTAGTGATGAGGGATGGACTTGAAACTTACTAGTGGTCAAATAATAAAATACTTAAAGCAGACATGCATAGAGTACAATAAGTAGTAATAAAACAGATAAACCTGATAGTAAATTTCCAAACATGGATCAATAAGAAATCACTAAAATGTCAAAACCGGCCTAGATAGTACGAACTTCGCTGATATCAAAACCAAATAAAATCTCAAATACTAAGCATAAGTCTGCTGTGGCGAAGAACACAATCCCATAGGAAGAGTGATACTCAGTACTGCCGAGGTGAACGACCCGATCCCATAGGAATAGTGTTACCAAATTGCCGAGGCAAACGGCCCGCTCCCATAAGAATAATATTACCATACTGCCGGGGCGAACGACCTGATTCCATTAGAATGGAGAAACTATTTCACTCGCGAAAATACATGCGCGTTCAGAAGACACAAATTTATTGTTCATCAATTATTCCAAAAATTTCCAAAGTAAGAGAATCAATCAATATTTTATTCTAGTCTTAATCCTAGTCATAAATTAAGGATAATCAATATACAAGGTAAATACAATAGCACTGTAACGACCCGGCCAGTCATTTTGAGCTTTTGCACTTCGTTTCGTAGTTTGAGGGAATGAGTAGCTGCGTATGATATATTATGACTTGTGTAAATTTTCGGTTTTTGTTTTCAGGTTATTCAGAATTGATTTGGAAGAATGAATTTCACAATTGAAGCTTTAAGTTGGAAGAGTTGATTAAGTTTGACTTCTGGGTATTTGACCCCGGAATGAAGTTTTGATAGTTGCTTTAGGGCCAGATGGTGACTTGGACTCGGGCATATACCCGGATTTGCATTTGGATGTTCCTAGATGGATTCGACTCTAATTGGCGAAAGTTGAAAATTTGAAGGTTTGGAAAGTTCATAAGTTTGACCGGAAGTTGACTTTTAGGATATCGGATTCAAATTGTGGTTCCAAGAATTGGAATTGCTTCATTATGTAATTTGGGACTTGCGTGCAGAATTTGAGTCCAATCCAAATTGATTTGATATGTTTCGACGCGAGTTTTGGAAGTTGAAAGTTCAAAAGTTCATTAAGTTCGATTTGGGGTGCGATTCGTCGTCTTGATGTTGTTATAATTTGAGGCCTCAAGTAGGTCCGCGTTATATTATAGGAGTTGTTGGTATATTTGGACGGGGTCCCCAGTGGCTCAGATGAATTTCGAACGAGGTTCGGATCATTTTGTCACATATTGTATTGCTGAAGGAGTGCTGGTTCTGGTGTTTCCGCAACTGCAGAGAAATGGATGTAGATGCGGACAATTGGTCGCAGAAGCGCAAACAGGCTTGGTTGGGGGATCATCACATATGCGGAGGAAGAGGCGCACCTGCGTGTGCGCATGAGCGAAATCATTGGGCGCAGAAGTGGGGTCTCATGCAGGAGCGTAGAGGAGCTCGCACCTGCGATATCGCAGAAGCAGAGATTGTTCCGCAGGTGCGAGGGGCTGGCTGGTTATTTATGGTCGTAGAAGCGTGATGTTGTCGTAGAAGCGACACCGCAAAAGTGGCTATTTTCTTCCCAGATTCGAACAGTGCTGGGCAGAAGCTATATTTTCAAGGGTTTGTCGTTTTCTTCTGATTTTTGAGACTTGGAGCTTGGTTTTGGGAGACTTTGAAGAGGAATTTCACCACACGAATTGAGGTAGTATTCTTAACTCGGTTTTGATTATCTATCCTCGTTTTTGGCATTTGGTTGATGATTTCGAAAGGGAAATTGGGGTTTTTTGACTAAAGTTTCATAGAGTGAATTTTCGAGTTTTGACCATCGATTCGGAGTCGGATTTGAGTGAAACTAGTATGGTTGGACTCCAAATTTAATGGCTTGTCAGATTTTGTGAGTTTTGCCAGTTTTCAAGGTGCGGGCCCGAGTTTGACTTTTTGGTTGATTTTGGGATTTTGAGTAAAGATTCAACCTCTATCAATTGGAATTGTTTCCTTAGGCTTTATTTGATGTATTTGAGTTACTTTTGGCAAGTTTCGAGCCGTTCGGAGGTCGGTACGCGCGAGATGGCCTTTTTGGAGCATCCTTTGGCACTCTCGGTATTAGATTTGGCTTGTTCGAGGTAAGTAACACTTCTAAACTTGGTGATGAGGTATGAACCTCTGAATATACGTAATATGTGTTTGGTGTTGAGGTGACGCACATGCTAGGTGACGGGTGTGTGGGCGTACACCGTGTCAATAGTGACTCGGTTATTTCTGTGGTATTGTGTAGTTATCTAATCTTATTTGTATCTATGAAATCTCTACGTGCTAGAGTAATTGAGCTGCAAGTCATGTTAGGAAACATGCTTAGGCTATATGTTGGTACTGTTGGGATCCACAGAGGTGGCACTACATGTTGAAGTATTTGCTTAATTTGAAATCATGCACTCAATTATAGTTATTATTTGCATACCCTATCTCAATCTCTATTACCATTTAATGATACATCATATCATCTTTGTTTGGGTTGTTTATCACAATTTTTATGAGCCCGAGAGACTAGAGAGATTGATGACTGAGTGAGGCCGAGGGCCTGATTGTGAGGATGTTTATAGGATCGGGCTGCACGCCGCAGCATGTGTTTATTGATTAATGCCACAATATAACGCTTGGGCTGAAGGAGCCCCTCCGGAGTCTGCACACCCGCAATGAGCGTAGGTACCTACTAAGTGCGAGTGCGAGTGCGAGTGAGAGTGTCGAGAGCAATAGCCGAGTGATTGGGAGGACTGAGTGACTGGGAGGACTGAGTAAATTGATACGCTGAGAATACGCATATGGTTTATTCACTATGTTGTATTACATTCGACATGCACACTTGACATACAGGCATAGAGATGCATTTTTCTTATGTTGTACGATATCACGTCATTCATGACTTCTCATACTCATTGTCATGTAAGCATAAAAATGTGTTTTCCTCATGCCATTTGATAATGAAACATTTACCTGTTGAAAAATTATGGGAAATATCACGGTTTTACAAATTTGCGCATATTTTGGTGATTTCGTTAAATGATTTGGGCTTTCACTGATATACTTGAAAAGCATGCCTATTTTCCCGGAACTGTGAACGAGCTAAGCAATTTATCTCTGAGTTACCTCCCTTAGCACTTTGATTATGTTGTCATGAAATGTTGTTGGCTATTGCTGTTGGGCTCCGGCCTTTGTTCCAGCTAGTCACTACTTTCAACCCAAGGTTAGGTTTGTTACTTATTGAGTACATGGGGTCGGTTGTACTCATACTACACATCTGCGCCTTGCGTGCAGATGCTGGATGCTGATGTTGCTGCGTACGACAGGAGTTGGATTTGAAGATGCACCTACATTCCAGTTATGGCTATCACTTGTCATTGGTAGCATTAGACTCGAACTCTGTTCAATTATATTTCAAATAGATGTTGTACATATTTCAATTCAGTTTTATAAAAATCTAATCTTAAAAGCTCATGATTTGTACTACCAGTCCTGAGAAAATTCTTATGTAAAGCAGTTGTATTAACATTTCTTCTCTTAATCAATCTCATTAAACTGGATAGTTGTCAATTGGCTTATCTAGCAGGTTGGGTTCGGTGCCATCACGACTAGTTGGATTTTGGGGTCGTGACAAGCACATTTAAGGCATGATGTGAATCCAAGTCTACTGGGACATAGCATGAATATAACTACATACGGACTCTCGTCACATCGCGCATACGTAGCTCCCACAACTAGTAGCTCACAATAATTAATACACCTAAGGGGATAATTCCCTCTTACAAGATTAGGCAAGAGACTTACCTCGCTTCCAATCTCACTATTCGGCATTAAACCTCACTAGAAATCCCCAAACGACGCCGAACAATCCAAAACTAGTCAAAAGTCGTACAAACTAATCAATATAAACTCCAAAGTTCATAGTTTAACTATTAAACTAATTTTCCAACCAAATTCGAAAAGTCCATAAAAGTCACCCTCGGGCCCACGTGCCCGGATTCCAAAACGTTTCGAAGATTAGCTTTACCCATGACCTCACAAACCCAAATATATAATTTATTCCCAATTTCATAATTAATTTCGTGCTCAAATTCTATTTTTATCAAACCCTAGGTTTCCATCAAAATCCCATAAACTTACACTAATTCCATGTTAAATCTACCCATAATCTATCTATTTAACTCAAAGGATGGTAGAATTTACTTACCTTGTGATCTTGATGAGAATCCCGCATAAATATGCTCTCAAATTCGTCCAAGAGCCCGTGAAAATGTGAGGGAAATAGGCTAAGTCCCGCAATAAAAGTGTTCTCCCCGGGGATTTTTCTTTTTCAATATCGCAGAGAGTCCCTCGCGATCGTGAAAACCAACTGCCCAACTGTCCCAAAATATTACCCTTCGCATTCACGATCAAAGGATCGCGTTCATGATGCACCCTCACCCCAGCCTTACGCGTTCGCGACCCCACTGCTGCATTCGTAAAGGCCAATAGCCCTCCTGCCCAGCATCACTCCTGCATTCTTCGTGTTCGACGTGGTCTTCGCGTTCACGAAGAAGGACTAGATCCTCCCCTGCGTTTGCGTGGATCTCTTCGCATTCGCGAAGAGTAAAATTTCAGGCCTCCCTTCAAGATTTTTTGCGATCACGGGATTGCCTTCGCGATTGAGAAGCACACTAGTACACTAGCTATTTTCTTCCAACTTTAACTTACCCCGAGTTGTCCGAAAAACACCTAGGCCACCCAGGACCCCGTTCAAATATACCAACAGGTCTATAAACATACTACGAACTTACTTGAAGCCTTAGAACACATAAAATAACACCGGAACTATGAATCACACCTCAAAACTGAATTAATCAACTTCTTAGCTTCAAACTCATTTCAACTAGCTCCAAACGCGACGAAACATACTTAGAGCCAATTTGGACACAACAAAATTTTCCCTTTTTTCAAATTTTTTTTTTTTGAAAACAATGTTTGGTAATCAAAATCTTACAATTTTTTCAATCTCTCTTGAAAATGCATTTTCAAATTTGAAAAATTGGTGAGAACCAGCTTTTAATTGAAAATGGGAAGGTTGCTAGCATTTAGTTGCAAAATATATTGAAAAAAAGACATCCAAATATGTTGCTAATATTATAACCAAACACAACTTCATCTTTAATTCAAATTTTAGTGAAATTCCAAAATTTTTTGAAGAAAAACAATTGGAATTCATGTTCGAACGCCTACATAGACTGCTCGGAATGACGCCAAATTTTATGCACAAGTCATAAATCACAATACGAACATATTACAAGGCTCAGAATCCTAAACTGACATCGATAAGACCAAAGTCTACTTCTAGTCAAACATAGAACATTTTAAAACCTTCAAAATGCTAACCTTCAACAATAAGCACCGAAACGCTCCCGGTCCACCCGAAACTATATCCGAACACATGCCAAAATCAAAAATCATCATACGAACCTATTGGAACCTTCGAATCCGATTTCGAGGTCATTTACTCAAAGTATTGACTAAAGTCAAACTTGGCGACCTTAGGCCACTATTATGGAACTAAGTGTCCCGAATTCAACCCAAACACTTACAAAACCAACCCAAACATCCCTCCAAGTCATAAAATAGTAAAAGCACATATGACAGGTCTTAAATAGGAGAACGGGGATCTAGAAAGCAAAACGACTGGTCTGGTCGTTGCATTCTTCACCTCTTAAACAAAAGTTCTCTAACAGGTCTAGAATCATACTTGGAGTGCCGAATAAATGTGATATCGGCTGCGCATGTCCTCCTTGGCCTCCCAAGTCGCCTCCTCAACTAGTTGACCCGTCCATTGGACCTTCACTACTGAAATCTTCTTAGAGTTCAACTTGCGAACCTACCTGTCAATAATGACAACTGGCTCCTATTCACGTAGTTGCCAAATATGTAAATTTTAATATTAAAGAAACATAATAATTTTATGTCTGAACTCGCAAATTTCGAATTACATTATTCTTCTTTGGGCGGAGGGATTAATACAAAGAAAACTTTTCATATGAGAATTTGTACTCGTAAAAGAATATAATTGAGCACTAATAGGAGCTTTCGCTTAGACTAGAGTTCCTTTACCTTTTTTCGTAAGCCATAAGCTCGGATGACGTGGTTGCTCTATCTCTTTTAGCTAACCAAACGACAATACGAACCACTTTTATATCAGAATTGTTAACCCACATAATGCTTTATTTAAAATAATTAACAAAAATAACACCATATTTCAAAAACAATTCAGAAATAAACTAATTATATATCAGATAAAACGTTTTAGGAATTTTTTTTTTTTGAATTTAAACGATGAAGACAAATGGTTAATGGTGTTTCAAAATTATTCATGTAACCACCAAATACGATAAAAATATTAAACATACTCTCCAATTATGTGACTTTATTCACACTAAAACTAAACTGTATATTAAAGACATGAATAAGCCACAATAAGGCATAGATTCCCACAACTATTATTGTCTAAAATAAATATTAGTTAATATTAGCTAAAACGTTACTCACGACTATGTTTACTTTATTTCCAAAATTTTCCAAAATATGGTATTATTTTTTATCTATCGTAAGACAGGCTATTCCTTCTTAAGCCAAAAACTTGTAAGAATATTATGGTTGCCTTTGACTGTACCTTTCTTTTGTATATATATAAATATAGATATAAGCATTAAATATATAAATATATATAACTATTATATATATATATATATATATATATATATATATATCTATATATATAAGTATTATTTAATAACAATAAGTAGTATGTTTTTAACTAATAAGGAAGAAATTAATCTGATTAGCTGTGGCCTTTCTAAAGAGGTGTGTTAATTCCAGAAATCAGTAACTGATCTCTTTGAAGTTCTTCTAACCGTTGGCTGCTGAAGGATTAAGAGACACATTTGTAGGTATATAAATTTTATTAAAATTAAATCTATAAAATAATTTGGACTATTATTAAATTCAAGATATGTTAATCCAAATAAATATTATGGACTAATATAATTAAAATTATGTAATTATGTCCAGTAAAATTTTACACAAATAGCCGGACATATTAATTGTTTAAATTTTCTAGCCATATACATAGATTATACATTTATTATACACATGTAATACATAAATTATGCAAATATTATTGTCACGACCCAACCGATCTTTTTGAGCATTTGCATTTCGTTCAGTTATTTGAAGTCCTGAGCAGCATCATATGATGTATTATGACTTATGTGAATCGTCGATTTTGGTTTTTCAGGTTATTCGGAATCGATTTGGAGAAATCAATTTCATTGTGGAAGCAGAAATTGTGGAAGCTTTAAGTTGGAAGAGTTGACCAAGTTTAACTTTTTGTGACTTTGACCCCGGAGCGAAGTTTTGATGGTTCCGTTAGGTCCGGATGGTGATTTTGGACTCAAGCGTATGCCCGAATTTGCATTTAGATGTTTCTAGAAGGTTTCGACACAAATTGGCGAAAGTTGAAAATTTGAAGGTTTGAAAAGTTCATAAGTTTGACTGAAAGTTGATTTTGAGGATATCAGATCCGGATTGTTGTTCCGAGAATTAGAATAGCTTCATTATGTTATTCTCGACTTGTGTGCAAAATTTGGGTTCATTTCGGGTTGATTTGATAAGTTTCGGCGCGGGTTTTGGAAAATGAAAGTTCAAAGTTCATAGATTTCGATTTGAGGTGCGATTCGTCGTTTTGATGTTGTTATGTGTGATTTGAGGCCTCTAGTAGGTCCGTGTGGTATTATGGGACTTGTTGGTATGTTCGGACAGGGTCCCGAGGGGCTTGGGTTAGTTTTGGAGTGGTTTCGGATCATTCGGGTGTGGCTTGGAGTTGCTGGTTTCTGGTGTCTCTGTTATTCTTCGCGATCATGAAGAAACAGCCACAACCGCGTAGTGATTTATGGAACTGGGGTATTTTCATCAAAGCGTTCGCGACAGGTCGAACGCGTTCGCGTAGAGTTGGGGCAATTCTTCTTTGCATTCGCATATGATGGACCGCGGACGCGTAGGGTGGAGCTGGGAGTTGGAGCTGGAGGCCTTCTTCATCGTGTTCGCGTAGTTGGAGCCGCGTTCGCGAAGTTCTGAGCCAGCTGTGATTCGCGTTCTCTAGGAATGTACCGGGAACGCGAAGAGTAATTTGGTTGGCAGTATATTTTGTTCATCGTGAGCGCGCTTGGACTTCCCGTGTTCGCATAAGAGGAATACTTGGCAGATTATAAAGTACTCTATTTCGGGTGTTTCAACCATTTTTACATTTTGAGAGCTATGGAGCTCAGATTGAGGAAACAATTTTCACTAGGTGGACTGGCGTAGGTGTTCTCTACTCATTTTTTATTATATATCATGAATCTATCTTCATTTTCGGCATTTGATTGAGGGTTCCAAAAGAGAAATTGGGGGTTTTAGCCTAAAATTTTATAATGTGAATTTTCGAGTTTTGAACATCGATTTAGAGTCAAATTTGAGTAAAACTAGTATGGTTGGACTCGTAATTTTATGGGTTGTCGGATTTTGTGAGTTTCATCGGGTTTCGAGGTGCTTGATTAAAGATTCGACCTTTATCGGTTGGTTTTGTTTCCTTTGGCATTATTTGATATACTTGAGTTGCTTTATGCTAGTTTTGAGCCGTTCGGAGGTCGGTATGCGTGTGATGGCATTTTGGAGCGTCACTTGGCTTGCTCGGTATTGGAATTTGCATGTTCGAGGTAAGTAACACTTCTAAACTTGGTGCTGAGAGTATGAAACCCCGAATTACGTGCCATGTGTTTGGTTGAGGTGACGCACAGGCTAAGTGACGGGCGTGTGGGAGTGCACCGTGTGAATCGTGACTCCATTATTCCTGTGGTACTGTGTAGCTACCTTATTTTATCTGTAACCATGAAATCTTTACGTGCTAGAGCTATTGAGCAGTGGTAGATGATAGAAACCATATCTAGGCTTCATGCATAGTCTGTTAGGGCCCACCGAGGTCATATTGCTGTTGAATTACTTTTTAAATTGCAATTTCATATTCGGTCATGTTCATTCATTGCATATCATATCTCAGTCTCTGTTGTTATCTATTGACACATTATATTATCATTTTGGGTTAGTTTCATGGCATTGTGATCTCGAGAGACTGGAGAGATTGATGACTGAGTGAGGCCGAGGGCTTGAGTGTGAATGATATTATAGGATCGGACTGCACGCTGCAGATTGTTATATTGATTATATTATGGGATCGAGCTGCACGCAGTAGTAGGTTATATTGATTTGTGCCATGATTGGCCTGATATAGCGCTTGGGCTGAAGGAGCCCCTTCGGAGTCTGCACACACCAGTGAGTGCGGTTGATTTATATTGAGGGATGAATCTTCCCTGGACATGGATCTTGTACGAAGCATTTATATTTGGGGATGGATCTTCCCCGGGCTGGATTGGCCTTATACAGTACTGAGTGACTAACCGACAATTGTTATGTATATATTCGGGATGGATCTTCCCTGGGCTGGATTGGCAATATACAATAGCATGATGAGTGGAAAGTATAGGACAGTGAGATTGAGTACTCTGAGAGTGTGAGTACATGAGTTCATCTCTGAGATGTATTGCATTGACATGCACATATGACATACAGGCATAGAGATGCATCTTTCCTCATGCTGTATAGTATCACGTCATTCATGACTTCTCACACATATGACATATGGGCATAGTGATATATGTTACATTGGCTATCTGGAAAGAAAAATGGAACATCCTATTTATTGTTGAAAGAATTTTTGGGAAAAATTACTGTTTTCAAACTTACTCATATTTTCGACGATTTCGGTAAAGGATTTGAGTTTTCACTGATATACTTGAAAAGCAGAACTATTTTTTTTGGGAAAACTATGAATAAGCTGAGCATTTCATCTCTGAATTACTTCTTTTATTACTTTATTTACGTTTATGAACTGTTGTTGGCTATTGGTGTTGGACCCGACCTTTGTTCCAGCTCGTCACTACTTTCAACCTAATATTAGGTTTGTTACTTATTGAGTACATGGGATCGGTTGTACACATACTACACTTCTGCACCTTGCGTGCAGATGTTGACTATAGATGTTGCTGAGATCGACGAGAGATGGATTTGAAGATATACCTGCGTTTTGGTCGTAGCTGCCTCTTGTTCATGGTAGCCTTAGATTCATAACAATCTGTTTATGCACATTTTGAACAGTTGATGTATTTATTTCATGTCAGCTATGTAAACTCTAATCTTAGAAGCTCATGATTTGTATACCAGTCCTTGGGGAATGTATTAGTTTTAGATTATTTTCTTTTGCTTAATTGTCTGATTAATTTCATTGGAATTGGTCAGTTGTTAATTGGCTTACCTAGGAGGTTGGGTTAGGTGTCATCACGACTAGTTGGACTTTTGGGCCGTGACAATTATACATTCACCGGCTATTTTTATTTTAAGTGGTTGGGTGGATGGCTATTTGGGTTAATTCTTCAATAAATAATGATTATGCCAGCCCATTTAATTGGGCAACAAGAGATGAGTCAACTTAATTAGGCCCAAGATGTCATCTTCCTAGAGGCCCAGTGTCACGACCTAAATCCAATATGAGCCATGATGGCATCCAACATCGCCGTTAGGCAAGACAACACTTAATTATTTATTTTATCATTTTTATAATTATAAGTCTTTCTTGGATAACGAGGTTAGTGTACTAATATAAATCGTAGTGACGTACAATTTTGTTAAAATAATAAGCGAAAGTGAATCAGTGTAAAACAATTCATAACAAGTTTTAGAACACCCCCAAAGCCCGGTGTCACAAGTGCATGAGCATTTACTAAGGAGTATATAAAAATAATACGTCTGTCCAGAATGTAAATGAGATAGAATAAAATAAATAGTACGATGGAGACTCTGTGGACTGCGATGCATGGCCTGGAATACATCTCACATAAAGTCTCCCCAACAGCTGCGCCGACGCACCACGTTGGTCACCAAATGAACCTGTCAGATCCTGCACATTTAGTGCAGAAATGCAGCATGAGTACGTAAATCAATGTGTACCCAGTAAGTATCTAGCCTAACCTCAGAGAAGTAGTGACGAGGGTCGATATCGGCACTTACTAGAGGTCCAACAAAGCAATATAATAAAACAATAAGCAAATGTGAAGCAGAAAACCATAATAGGGTAAATATGTAAGTTACCTAATCTTCCAAATAATTTCTTTTAAAGTATGAATTTCTCAGCCTTGTATTCTACCTCATCAGCTCATATGTTTCAAGTACCGGTAACAAACGGATAAGAAGTACCATGTAATATGTCGGGCATCAGTGGAGGTATAATATCATGAATGTTCGGACTATCAGCAATATATATTACACAACTATGCCGAGGTCGTTCGGCCCGATCCTGAAAAATGTGTACACTACCGAGGGTCGAGCGGCACGAACCATAGATGCATCTATTATAGCACCGAGGCAATTGGCTCGCTTCACAAGAAAGGAAGGAAATCATCGAATTACAAGACACGTGCTTACAATAAAGTACATGGGTACGGAGCGAATTTAACATTTGTCGTTTCTCAAATAACTTGTCGGCAACTCAAGGTAATAAAACTCGGCCTAATACATATGTATATATTTCTAAGTCAATTCAAATATAGTTTCAATTAATTAAACCAGCAGAATGAATTCAAGTATTTCAAACATTACATGGTAAAATCCTAAGTCTATCCGGACATAAACATGCTTTAGCTATGTACGGACTCTCGTTACCTCATGTGTACGTAGCACCCACAACTAATAGCACATAACAATTACATCACTTAGAGGGTAGTTTCCCCCTCACAAAGTTACACAGGAGACTTACCTCGCTCCGAAGTTCCATAACCGGCTCCAACGCCTCTCTAACAACTCAACTCAAAGCCAAACGTCTTGAAACTAGTCAAACTACGTGTAAATAAATCAAAATATTCTCTGATGCTTAAAATTTAACAATTTATAATGATTTCCAACTCTGCTCGAAAAGTCAATAAAGTCAACCCTCAGGCCCACGTACCTAGATTCCAAAAAGTTTCGAAGATAAATTTTACCCATAACACCATAAACTCAAATATATAATTTATTCCAAATTCCATGTCCAATTTCGTGGTCAACATCCAAAAATATTAGTTTTTAGGTTTTCTACCAAAATCCCAAATTTCTACAAATTGTCGTGCTTAAATCCATATATAAACCATGTATTTAACTCACAATGTGAATAAATCACTTACCCCATAATAAATGATGAAAATGGCACTCCAAAATTGCTCCAAAATCAGCTCCCGTGGACAAAATAAAGTAGAAATGAGCCAAACCCTCTTTTTTAAAACCACACTGCTCAGTCCGACTTTCTTCGCGAACGCGGCAAGTCCATCGCATTCGGGAAGCAATACCAAATCCAGCCCCAAAAATTGCCCTACATGACGCGATGCTTTACCAGGCGAACCTTCGCGAACACGGTTCACCCTTCACGAATGTGAAGGCTAAAAATCTCCCAGGCCCCAATTTCCCCTTCGCGTAACCTTACCTTCTTTCCTTACGCGACCGTGAGGCCCCAGTCGCGAACGCGAAGCACAAAGATCAGCAGCCAACAGATCCTTCTTCGTGAACGCATGAATTCCTTCGCATTCGGGAAGAACAAAATCAGAGACCAGACATCAGCAGCAGCAGACTTAGCAAAACTTAGTCCGAAACCACCCCGAAACACACCCGAGGCCCTCGGGATCCCGTCAAATTACACCAACCAGACCCAAAACATGAAGCAAACCTGCTCGAGGCCTCAATCACACCAAACAACATCAAAACTACGAATCGACAACCAAAATCTTTCTTTAAACTTTCAAACTTCCAAACTTCGACCAACACGTCCGAATCATATCAAAACATTCTGGAATGACGCTAAACTTTGCGTGCAAGTCACAAATCACAATACGAACCTATTCCAAGGCTTGGAACCCTAACATCAATAACATAAAAATCCACTTCAAGCCAAACTTAGGAAATTCTAAAACCTTCAAAATGCCAATTTTCCACAATAAACGCCAAAATGCTCCCTTGCGACCCGATACTCAACCCGAACATACGCTTAAGTCAAAAATCACCATATGAACCTATTGGAACCTTCAAATTCGGATTCCGAGGTCATTCACTAAAAAGCCAAACCTTAGTCAATTCTTCCAACTTAAAGCTTCCGAAATTTAAATTTTCTTTCCAAGTCAACTCCGAACTTCCCGAAATTCAATTCCGACCACACAGACAAGTTATAATATCTGAAGCGAAGATACTCAAGGCCTCAAGCCGCTGAATAACACACTAGAGCTCAAAACGACCGGTCGGGTCGTTACATTCTCCCCCACTTAAACATACGTTAGTTCTCGAACGTGCTAAGGACTGCTCTGGAGTTGTCCAAAATCATTGTTTAACACCTCGTGCACCTACCCGTGCCACCACAACCCATGTGAGCATGATAGCTCGAGCCAGACTGAAGATCTTTCTTATAACCTTAGCTAACAAGCTTCAAAACCAAACTCCAACATTCAGAATTTTTTCACAAGACCTGATTCTAACATACGAACACCGCATCAATCACCAGACACTGTACCAACATGACCATGCTCCTCCGCTAAAAATATTCCATGTACCACATAATTCACTTGACCATAATAACATCCTCCGACCATAATAGCTGCCATTTCATGAATCTAGTGCCCGCAATACCCCTCATAACACATATAAGCCCTGTTCCAACTCTCACAATACTACCACAATGGAAGAAATGTGTAGAAACTAATAACCACCTGTCGAATTAACAAATCGTGGAGTCTCTCTTCTTGACAGGAATCATTACCTCATTCAAAATTGAATGACAATGTTTGCTCTTTAATATACCCTATATAACTCTGATCGCACTAATCTCAGGTCCAACAATCTCGTCTTAGCCAATACAAGCTGCTAGCGCAATAAGCCACCTCAAACACCGTCTATGATCTTATGCAGCACCATCAAAGCGCCAACAAGCTACCACTCAATATAACTCATAAGGAAGAACGAACTCTAACAGGGAATTACACAACCCATGTAACGAATAAATCGGCCGAATAGATGCTAAGAACCTACCTTAGGGATGAAAAACAAGGCACACAAAAATAAGTGTAAGGAACTATGCTCAACATCTCACTTCTGCGGCGTGCAACCCGATCCAATATGATACTGTTGCAGCATGCAACCCGATCCACACAACATGCCCGTGGCAGCGTGCCACCCAATCAAAACAATATACCCGTGGCGGCGTGCCACCCGATCCGCACATAACAATCAAGAAGAAAACACACATCAAGCTGTAACGCTTATACTTACGAAATGCCCGACTATTGACCACAAGCACGCCAAGTGCATATTATAAATTCTGGGGAGATGGATAGCGCCATACGCAACGAAACCCAAGCACAACTAAGGTGCGATAATGACCTGAATCTCGAGAGCCATCTGCTCACATAACACCACAAGCTACAGGGGACCTTAACACATGTGCGAATAATCAAGCCGTCTCACAACCCACATGGCACAATAGAGATTACACGGAATGGATGACGATGGGAATAACATCAAATGCCCGACGATTCCTCCATAAGCAATGCTATGACGAATGAACACATCCGACCTAATGTAGTGGATCCACAATGAACCATAACGGACCTCAAACTGATTCTGATCATATCCACAATGAACCTATTCATGACACGCACGACAATCTGTCCACTCTGGACCAAACTCCCACAGTTCACAACCAAGGAATAGAGGGCCTTCCAGGGATAAACTCTCACATTAACGATAGTAACAAAAATCTCCATACTTGGTTTCAATCTTTAACAATCAAGTGACTAACATGTCATGCTTATACAAATCTGCCCGTGGGGTACGCTCCCACAACCTTCTGCCCAGGTAGCAAAGTCCGCACATCCATACCACCAACCATACTAATTTTATAAAGTAAATCAAGAATCCGCAAGTCAATACATAACATCTCTTACACAAAACCCCGTTCTTAGGTGACACTAAAGAAAATGCCATCTTAATCTGAACATCTGGATTCTCCCCTGCTTATCCGAGCTTGTGACATTCTTATCAACACCAAACTACAACCTTGATCCTCAACTTTTAAATTCCCACGCGCCTCACTGCACCTATCATTCCGCTACGCGAGAAAACAAGAATTTATCATAACCTCTGAACTACCAGTAAAATAAACACTTCATTGGCTAGAAACATTTCACTTAGCTTATTTAAGAAGAATTAATGCAACACGCAACTGAATTCCCAAACCGTAGAAAATACAAACCTCAAGTCGTGATCTAAAACGCCATCTTCTGGAGTCCATTTACAACACAAGGCCATTTGAATCAAATACCTCCCAAATCAATCTAGTTATGGTGGCTGTCGAGCCCGCACGTATAATCACAAACCACATATATAACTTCGCACGTCGAAGGAACTGATCATTGCCACAATCACGTTGGTTCAACCATTACTAACCAAACCAACTTCTTCCAATTCACTCTTGACTTGCCTTAGAAATAATAGCAGCTCCATTCAAGAATCATAACGAAACTCAACAACACTCATCCGGAGTGACCCACTTCACGAGACCACATACCCTCAATACCCATGAACAATCTCATACCTTTCTCATGCGCATAATAGAGTTTCCAACTGGTAGACCCATTCTGAAAGACCTCCTGCAAATCTGAAACTGTTTCTCCCATTTTTCCAATACTGCCACGCAGAACCGATGATAACATAGAAAATTCCCCAAGTGTTCTTCACACTCTGCTGCAAAATCCTAGTCTCCAGCCACATAACGAACCCGTTAGAACCACTGTTGAGAGTCACCCACTCTGACTTGGTTCCACATATAATCCAAACTCTAGGGCGTTGTCAGCAAATGAACACTCCTAAAGAAGCAACCAAATGAATTATTTTTCGTTGTATATCACATCTACTAGAAGCATAAACTCTAAGTCTTCCCAAAACCTATACATGAATCGATAAGGAAAAATATAGCACACATTCATCAAAGTTCGTAGCTTGAATTACCCCTGATATATTCTTTTCTTAGTCATAATTAATCCACCAATGCACGGATAACCAGAAGCTGCATAAGCAAATAACCATGCGATCCAATTGTAGACAGAGTACCCCCTCCCCCACTTAGATTTAAGCTACCATCACATAAATCTAGAACCCACTAAGATTTATCCTTCTCAATCAACATGAGCTCGCACTATTAACCCACCAAAATTCTCAAAATCCCTTGTTAGACTCTTCATGAACACTCCGAATTATCAGCCAAAATCTCATATTCGACCTTCTGCCAGGTAGTAAGTAGAATTCTTCGTAGAAACTTCATCATCATCACGCAACCGCTATCCTGCTCACAGGAGATAACCCACCTGTGAAATTCCATACCGGCACCTTCTAACATTGCTGCACTAGGTGCAACCACCACAAAATCTGTAAACCCTCTCGAGCTCGTGCTCATCCACCAGCTGCAAGAGTCTGTTCATTCTCCATTGACATCAACTGAAAGTCCGACATTACGTTCCAAACTCAAAGTCATGTGGCATCCGAAATGACAATCAAGTTATCACACCCCTCTTCATTTCAAGCAAACTCCTTTGTGCTATATTCAATCTTCTTCCATACAGTAACCACAATTCCAAATTAAGTCTGTAGGCCTAGTCACTTTCCACTATGACTCCCAAATCGCTCTAAGCTTCTTCAAGGTATGTGGTTATCCTACCACATAATCCATGCGCTACTCTGCCAGTCCTACTTCGGTCAAATAATCTCCTTAAGCAACTTCTCAACCTCTGTTGTTCACACTTTCCTTGCTAGCAATTCAACCATCGCGAAACACCTTCCGCCATGTCCTTCCTCATCCTTCGCTGCCCAAATGTTGCCTCGAATCAAATCCATACCTGTAGCCCCTGAACTAATAAATTGCTACCAACTGTAAGCCTCCTCGAAGATCATCTTTCTCGATCCATCAGCTTTCGAACACCAGTTTGATTTTGGAATCGCTACACATCGCCATCTTTGACAACCGCTTCTTAGACACTATCTCACCACACACAGCCCTGAAGGCAAATCAAAGAAGACCATAACACCGGCGAACTTAAATACAATCAAACAAGGACAACGATACCACATCACAAATAAAAATTCCACCACACTCAAAAATATCAAGTCTTGTTACTCCATCAACCAAAACCTAAACATCCATAGTCCAATTGCCTCTCCTCCTTTGTAATTAAGTGTCAAACCCTCTAAACCATGCATTGAAAAATCCACCTTTCGAATCATTCATTGCCGCAACACATAAATACGCACCTTACCATTTACACCAACACTACGTTACAACCACTCATGAACATCATAATACACTATGCATAGCCGCGAAACCATAGGCAACACTAACATTGCGCTGAAAATGAAAGAACATCCTTCCGCAAGGTGATGATAATAGCCCGCCCGAACACACAGGGTAAAACATCCTGCACCACATCTACAGTACTACCACTACTCCTCGATGCCCAATTGATAACAAGCGACCTACGTCGCATAAGATTGAGTAGGAAGAAAATAAAGGCATAAGCCTCAAAGAAATCAGATTGCACGAGGAATAATCAAGAAGGGAAGTTCTCCTAACAACCCTGTAGCCTCTCGAAGATAAGTACAGACGTCTCCGAACCGATCCGAAAGACTCTACTAGACTTGCTCATGACTCGTGAGACCCAAGTGAACCTAGAGCTCTGCCTAAACTGCCACGACCTAAAATCCACTATGGACCGTGATGGCACCCAACATCACCGTTAGGCAAGCCAACACTTATTTATTCATTTTATCATTTTTATAATCATAAGTTTTTCTTGGATAATGAGATTAGTGTATTAATATAAATCGTAGTTACATACAGTTTTGGTAAACTAATAAGCGAAAGTGAATCAACGTAAAACAATCCATAACAAGTTCTAGAACACCCCTAAAACACGGTGTCACATGTGCACGGGCAATTACTAAGGAGTACAATAATAATAATACGTCTGTTCAGAATGTAAATATGACATGATAAAATAAATAGTACAACAGAGACTCTGTGGACTGCGATGCGTGACCTAGAATGCAGCTTACATAAAGTCTCTCCAACAACAGCGTGTCACGACCCAATTTCTCCTATAGGCCGTGATGGCGCCCAACGTTACTACTAGGCAAGCCAACAACAACTAACCAGGTGATCTTTTCTTTTAGGAATTTGAAATAGTTGAGTTTTAATTATTCAATAATAAAGAAGTGAAGAAAAGAAAAAATTTAATAAATGAGAAAGTAAACAATTATAAAAGTAAATGGGATGAAGCAATTACTCAAAAAATCAACAAGTGTCTACTAGCATAATCTCCAAGACTTGGTGTCACAAGCTTATGAGCTACTAGTAGAATATACAAAAGAATACTACACTACAGTCTGAAGTGAAATAGATAGAAAATAAAAGCAAATAAAGACTTCGGGTGTTGCAAAACGGGCTCGGAAGGCAGCTCACCGCAATGTCTCGTGGAATCAAGGATGCGCGCCGCAATGATAACCAGATGCACCTGCCACAGATCCTGCACGATTAGTGCAGAAGTGTTGTGTGAGTACATAAACAACATGTACCCATTAAGTATCTAGTCTAATCTCGAATAATTAGTGACGAGGGGTCGACTCCGACACTTACTATGGGCTAACAATAAAATAATAAAAATTCCAAATAAACATGGGCTATATAAATGAACTGAAAACTCAATAACAAGAAATAAATAAATAATTCTTTTATTGATTGTAAATCCCAAATAAATTTTCATCATTTAACAATTTAACCCCTCAAGCCAATAAAGCAATATCAAGTATAATTGGGCTCCAAGTATTATTACGCACGAATTATGTCGAGGTCGTACGACCCGATCCAAAATACAAATATACATATTGTGCACTGCCGAAGGTCGAACGGCACGAACCGTAGATGCATCTATTGACCTATTGAGGCGAACGGGCTGCTCCCATGAGAGTAGTGAAACTTACCTGGCTTGCGGAAATATTTGCGACGCGAGTGAACATAATTTTCTCAAAGTTATTATATAATTCTTCAATTCTTTCCAAAAGTAAGGAGTCTAAACAGGCAGCATTGAATCTTGAAATCCTCAACCTCAGCTTTATTCAAGACAATTAATAAGCATAATCAAATAACGGTGTCAACAAAGCATGATGTAAACTTAAGACTACCCGGACATCACATGGAATATAGCTACGCCCATAGTCTCTCGTCACCTAGTGCGTACGTAGCTCCCAATATAAGTAATTTACAACAAAACACAGCTAAGGGGATGAGTTCCCTCTTACAAGGTTAGAAAAGAAACTTAACTCGTCTCAAAGCTCACTTTCCAGCCTCCAATTCACTCTAAAGCCTCAACTCGGTGCCGAACAATCCAAAACTAGTCAAATGTTGTATAGATCAATCAATGTATGTTCAAAATATCATATTATAACTATTAATGTGATTACCCAACCCCAATGAAGGATTCCTAAAATTCACCACCAAGACCACGTGCCCGGATTTAGGAAATTTTTCAAAGAAAATTGTTACCCATAACCTCATGAACTCAAATATCTAATTTTCACTAAATTCCACAACTATTTTCATGGTTAAATCCCTTTTTTTTTTTAAATCAAAACCTAGGTTTTTCATCTAAACCCATAATTTTGATAATTTTTCATGTTAAAATCTACCCAAAATCTATGTATTAAACTTACATTGGGTAGGAATTACTTACCTTCAATAGCTAGGTTGAAATCCCCCTCTTTAAAGCTCCAAAATCGTCCAAGTGAGTAATAAATGAACTCAAAAATAGCTAAGTCCCATTTTAAAACATTATGGCCAGATCTGTCCCTTCGCCGCGATCGTGATTGCGAAGGCAAAACTGAAGAACCCATAAATCCCCTTTTTCGCGATCGAGAAATGACACTCGCGAACGTGAAGCACTGGGTCGACTCCTCACTGCAAACGCGTGCTTCTCATCGCGATCGTGTAAGGCAACTGGGTCGCCCAGGCTCGTGACCCTTCGGGAACGGAATAGGTCTTCCGCGAACGCGACCTTGACTTCGCAAACACAAATCACAAAATGCACCCAGTCCAAATCTCTTCATCGCGAATGTGAAGGCCTGTCCGCGTTCGCGAAGAAGGAAACCAGAACTGGGAAATCTGGTTTTCCTAACTCAGCCTCTGGCGGTCGGACACACCCTCAAGCAACTTGGGACCCCGTTCAAATGCACCAACAAGTCCATAAATATAATACGGACTTGCTCAAACTCTTGAAATGCGTAAAACAACAACAAATCCAAGAGTCACACCCCAAAACCAAATTGAATCAAGTTATGAACTTCAAGTTTCCAAATCGCTCCGGACGCGCTGAATCATACTTAGACTACTCGGAATTACACAAAATTTTGCATGCAAGCCTTAAAGAACCTTACAAAACTATTCCCTATCTCGGAATCTCAAAGACCTCGATAGCACCAAAACCTACTCCAAAACAAATTAAAAGAACTTTAACACCTTCAAAGAGCAACCTTTCACTATTAGGTGCCGAAACGCTCCCAGGTCACACAAAACCCGATCCGAACATACGCCCAAGTCCGAAATCATCATACGAACCTATTGGAACTGTCAAATCCTGATTCCGATGTTGTTTACTCAAAGTGTTGACCAAAGTCAAATTTAGCCGTTTTAGCCAACCTTAAGGAACCAAGTGTTTCAATTTCAACCCGAATCCTTCCAAATCCCGAACTAACCATCCCTGCAAGTCATAAAACAGTAAAAGCACGTACGTGGAGTCTTATTTAGGGGAACAAGGTTCTAACTAGCAAAATGACCGGCCTGGTCGTTACATTCTCCACCTCTTAAAAAAACGTTCATCCTCGAACGAGTCTAGAATCATACCTGGAGTGCTGACTAAGTGTTGATATCTTCTCCGCATGTCCTCCTCAGTCTCCCAAGTCGCCTCCTCGACTAGTTGGCTCCTCCACAGAACTTTTACCGCAGAAATCTTCTTAGACCTCAACTGGCGAACCTGCCTGTCAACAATGGAAACTGGCTCCTTCTCATAACCCAGGCTCCCATCTAACTGAACATGTTGGCATGATACCTCCGGAGCATAGACACGTGGAAAACCGTATGAACTCCCGATAGACTGGAAGGCAAGGCAAGCTCATAAGAAACCTCCCTAACTCGTCTCAACACCTCAAATGGACCTATAAACCTTGGGCTCAACTTTCCCTTCTTCCCCAACCTCATGATTCCCTTCATCGGTGAGACCTTCAAGAGAACTTTCTCGCCCACCATGAGTGATAAATCACGCGCCTTCTGATCTGCATAACTCTTATGTCTGAACTGTGAGGTGCAAAGTCGCTCTTGAATCATATTTACGTTTTCCAAGGCATCCTTCACCAGGATATAACTTAGCCTCGCCGGGCTCAAACCATCCGATGCGTGAACGAAATCGCCAACCGTATAATGCCTCAAATGGACCATCTCGATGTTAGACTGATAACTGTTGTTTTAAGCAAACTCGGCCAAAGGCAAGAACCGATCCCACTACCCTCCAAAGTCAATCACACATGCTCTGAGCATATCCTCCAAGATCTAAATTGTCCGCTCCGACTGCCCGTCGGTCTGCACGGGTCCCCATCTACACGGGTCCCCAACTCACTCTGTACCGCTCTCCTAAAATGCGAAGTAAACTGAGGGCCTCTATCTGATATGATGGAAACAGGCATGCCATGCAAACGAACAATCTCCTAAATAAAAATTTGGGCCAAACTGCATCAAACTTCTGCTAGGTCCGCGGCAACACAATTACGAAGTCCATAGTAATGTGCTCCCACTTCCACTCAGTTATAGTCATCTGCTGGACTAGGTCACCTGGCCTTTGGTGCTCATACTTAACCTGCTGTCAATTTAGGCACCTCACAACATACTCGACTATGTCCTTCTTCATCCGCCGCCACCAATAATGCTGCCTTAGGTCGTGATACGTCTTTGTAGCACCTGGATGAATGGAATATCGAGAACTGTGTGCCTCCTCTAAAATCCTTTCCCTCTGCCTATCAACATAGGAACACATAGATGACCCTGTAGTCGCAGAACACCATCCTCACCGATAGTAAACTCCTTGGCACCACCCTGTAGTATCATCTCTCTGAGAACCAACAAGTGCAGGTCATCAAACAGTCGAGCCTTGATCTGCTCCAATAGTGAAGACTAGGCAACGACGCATGCAAGAACTCGGCTGGGCTCTGTAATATCCAACCTAACAAGTCTGTTAGCCAAGGACTGAATGTCTAAGTCTAGTGGCCTCTCCTCTGTTGAAATGAAGGCCAAACTACCCATACTCTCTGCCTTTCTGCTCAAGGCGTATGCAACTACATTCGCCTTGCCCGGATGATAAAGAATGGTGATATCATAATCTTTCAGTAACTGAAGCCACTTGCCCTGCCTCAAATTGAGATCCCTCTGCTTGAACAAATGTTGCAAGCTACGATGATCGGTGTAAACCTCACAGGACACCCCATAAAGATAATGCCTCTAGATCTTAAGAGCATGAACAATAGCAGCCAACTCAAAATCGTGTACAGAGTAATTCTTCTCATGGGGCTTCAATTGACGTGAAGCATATGCAATAAATCGCCCCCCCTGCATCAATACACAACCTAAACCAACATGTGAAGCGTCGCAATACACAGTATACATCCCCTAACCAGAAGGCAACACAAGAACCGGTGCCGTAGTCAAAGCTGTCTTGAGCTTCTGAAAGCTCGCCTCACAATCATCGGACCAATGAGGGAGCACCCTTCTTGGACAATCTAGTAAAAGGTGCTGCAATCGATTAGAAGCCCTCTACAAACCGTCGATAATAACCTGCTAACCCCAAGAAACTCCTGATCTCAGTAGCCGTGGTAGAACGAGGCCAACTTTGAACTACCTCGATCTTCTTGGGATCCACCTTGATACCCTCGCCCGATACAACAAGCCCCAAGAATGCTACTGAATCTTGCCAAACTCACACCTGGAAAACTTAGCATATAACTTCTATTCCCGCAAGGTCTGAAGCACCACTCTCAAATGCTGCTCGTGCTCCTCCATGTTGAGCGAGTAGATCAAAATGTCATCAATGAAGACAATGACAAACGAATCAATATATGGCCTGAACACCCTGTTCATCAAATCCATAAATGTCGCTGGGGTGTTAGTCAAACCGAAGGAAATCACTAGAAACTCGTAATGGCCATATCTATTCGGGGAAGAAGTCTTTGGAACATCCGAATTCCGAATCTTCAACGGATGGTACCCCGATCTCAATTTGATCTTAGAGAACATCCTAGCACCCTGCAACTGGTCAAATAAATCATCAACACGTGGCAACAGGTACTTGATCTTGATGGTAACTTTGTCCAATTGGCGGTAATCAATGCACATCCGCATTGTCCCATCTTTCTTCTTCACAAATAACGCTCGTGCACCCCAAGGTGATACACTCGGCCTGACGAACCCCTTTGCTAGCAACTCCTCTACTGTTCCTTCAACTCCTTCGGAGCCATGCTGTACAGTGGGATAGAGATAGTATGGGTACCTGGAGCCAAATCAATACAGAAAACGATATCACGATCTGGTGACATGCCTGGAAGATCATAAGGAAACACATCAGAGAACTCCCGCGTTATGGGCACTGAATCAATTGTCGGAGCCTCCTCAGTAGTATCCTGAACAAAAGCTAGGTAAGCCAAAAAACCCTTCTCGACCATATGTCGAGCCTTCAGAAAAGACATAACCCGGCTAGATGCACTGACAGACGACCCCTTCCACTCAAATCTAGACGGCTCTAGCATCGCCAAGGTAACAGTCTTGGCATGGAAATCAAGGATAGCGTGATGTGAAGATAACTAGTCCATACCCAAGATGACCTCAAAGTCGGTCATATCAAGCAAAGAAGATTTGCTCTAGCCTCATAACCACATAATGTGACAACATGGGACCGGAGTGCCCAAGGACTCATGAGGAACATCCAGGAAATGAGCAAACAGAGATGACACATATGAATAGGTAGACCCTAGATCAAATAATATCAAAGCATCCTTACCGTAGACAGAAGTAATACTTGTGATCACAGCATCTGAGGCCACTGCATCTGGTCTGGCCAGAAAAGCATAGAACCTAGCTGGAGTGTTGAATAGCTGGTCTCCATCTGACTGACCTGTAACTGGCTGGCCTACACCTGCCTGGCCTCCACCTCTAGGACGGCCCCTATACGCCTACCCTCCTCCTCTGTGCGGCTAGACGGCTGGTGCTAAAATCATGGGCTGATGACCCTGCTGTACTACCTTGCCCCGAATTCTGGGACAAAACCTTATGTGGCCAGGATCCCCGCACTCGTAACAACCCCTCGGAGCGGCGGACTGCTGCCCTGAAGTCTGACCCTGAATAGCTGGTGGGCGGTAAGAACTCTTTGGCAAGGCGCTGAAATAAGGTCACACTGGAGCACCCCGGGGAGGCGGCAGTGCTGGATCTGTGGGTCTGCTAGGCTGAACTCTTCCAAATTGACCCCTGCCCCCTGATCAGGCACCGTTAAACCCTCCGGAATAACAGAACCACTTGTCCCGCGACATCTATTCTTGGTCCCGCTGACGGACACCTTCAATCCTCCGAGCTATCTCTACAACTAGCTCGTAAGAAGTCCCCATCTCAACCTCTCGGGCCATGGTGGCCTGGATACCAGAATGCAACCTATGCACTCTGTCTGCATCAGTAGGAAGTATCATAAGTGCATGGCGAGATAACTCAGAGAATCTTGCCTCATAGTCGGTCACTGACATCTGACCCTGCTGGAGCTGCTCAAACTGAAACTGCAACTTTTCCCTCTAAGAAGGTGGAATATACCTATCTAAGAAAAGGCGTGTAAATTGATCCCAGGTCATGGGAGGAGAACCTGCTGGTCTGCCAAGAAGATGTGACTGCCACCACCTACGGGCCATACCCTCCAACTGGAAGGTAGTAAAATCCACTCCATGGGACTCCAATATCCTCATGTTGTGCAGTCTGTCCCTGCACCGATCAATAAAGTCCTGGGGATCCTCTCGTCACTCCCCCCTAAAGACAGGAGGTTGTAGCCTGGTCCATCTATCCAATAGCCTATGCGGATCACAGGCCATAGTTGGTATAGGCTACGGTATAGCTGCTGCTACTGGCTGGGCTCTGCCCACAACTAGTGTGCCCGGGGTCTGATATATAGCAGTTGCATGCCGAGGAGCCTGAGCAGTAAGGGTCTGTGCTCCCCCTCCCGCCCGAGATGTGGCTAGGTCCGCTGGAAAGAAACCAGCCTGAGTCATAGTGTCCACGAACTGTAACATACGACCCATGACCTCCAAGAAGCCCGGTGCTGCCATGAAATCTACCGGGACTGGCTCAACTGCACATACCTCGCCCTGCTCCTCAGTAATAGTATCCTCTGCTGGATCCGCTGCTGGCATAGCTGGAGTAACTCTGCGACGTCTTTGTCTTCTACCTCGGACTGGTGCCCTCCCCTGCTTCTGCCTCGGCCTCTAGCAACAGGTGGAGCAGCTCCTCCCAGGTCTAGAATATTCACTGTGCGCATTCTCACTATCTGTGAGGGAATAAGAGAAAGATACTTAGTATAACATTAACTATTCGATAGGAGATGAAGAAGGAGTATTTTCCTAACACCCTATAGCCTCTCGAAGATAAGTACGGACGTCTCTGCATCGATCCGCAAGACTCTATTAGGCCCACTCATAACTTGTGAGACCTACGTGAACCAAGTGCTCTGATACAATGTTGTCATGACCCAATTTCTCCAATAGGCCCTGATGGCGCCCAACGTTATCCTAGGCAAGCCAAGAGTGAACTAACCAAGTGATCTTTTCCTTTAGGAATTTGAAATAGTTGATTTTTAATTATTCAATAATCAAGAAGTGAAGAAAAGAAAGAATATAATAAAATGAGAAAGTAAACAATTATAAAAGCAAATGAGATGAAGTAATTACTCAAAATATCAACAAGTGTCTACTAGAATAATCCAAGACCTAGTGTCACAAGTGTATGAGGTACTAGTAGAATATACAAAAGAATACTACACTACTGTTTGAAGTGAAATAGACAGAAAATAAAAGTAAAAGAAAGACTTCGGGTGTCGCGGAACGGGTTTGGAAGGCAGCTCATCGCAATATCTCGTGGAATCAAGGATGCATGCCAGAATGATAACCAGATGCACCCGCCTCAGATCCTGCATGATTAGTGCAGAAGTGTAGCGTGAGTACATAAACAACATGTATCCAGTAAGTATCTAGTCTAACCTTGAAGAAGTAGTAACGAGGGGTCGACTCCGACACTTACTATGGGCTAACAATAAAATAGTGAAAATTCCAAATAAACATGGGCTATATAAATGAACTGAAAATTCAATAACAAGAAATAAATAAACAATTCTTTTACTGATAGTAAATCCCAAATAAATTTCCATCATTTAACAATTTAACCCCTCAAATCAATAAAGCAATATCAAGTATAATTGAGCTCTAAGTATTATACACACGAATTATGCCGAGGTCGTACGGCCCAATCCAAAATATAAATATGCATACTGCGCACTGCCGAGGGTCGAATGGCACATGCCGAGGCGAACAGCTCGCTCCCATGAGAGTAGTGAAAGTTATCTCGCTCGCGGAAATACTTGCGACGCGAGTGAACATAATTTTCTCAAAGTTATTATATAATTCTTCAATTATTTCCAAAATAGGGAGTCTAAACAGGAAACTTTAACTCTTGAAATCCTCAATCTCAGCTTTATTCAAGACAAGCATAATCAAATAGCGGTGCCAACAAAGCATGATGTAAACCTAAGACTACCCGGACATCACATGGAATATAGCTACGCATGGACTCTCGTCAGCTAGTGCGTAGATAGCTCCCCATACAAGTAATTTACAATAAAACACACCTAAGTGGATGAGTTCCCTCTTACAAGGTTAGAAAAGAGACTTACCTCGCCTTAAAGCTCACTTTTGGGACTCCAATTCACTCTAAAGCCTCAACTTGATGCCGAACAATCCTGAAACTAGTCAAATGTTGAATAAATCAATCAATGTATGTTCAAAAGTTCATATTCTAACCATTAAAGTGATTACCCAACCCCAATTGAGGGATTCCTAAAATTCACCACCGGGTCCACGTGCCCGGATTCCGGAAATTTTCAAAGAAAGTTGTTACCCATAACCTCATGAACTCAAATATATAATTTTTACTAAATCCCATAACAATTTTTGTGGTTAAATCCCATTTTGTTTTATCAAAACCTAGGTTTTTCATCTAAACCAATAATTTTCACAATTTTTCATGTTAAAATCTACCCAAAATCTATGTATTATACATACATTGGGTAGGAATTATTTACCTTCAATAGCTAGGTTGAAATCCCCCTCTTTAAAGCTCCAAAATCGTCCAAGTAAGTAATAAATGAACTCAAAAATAGTCTAAGTCCAGTTTTAATACATTCTGCCCAGACCTGTCCCTTCACCGCGATGGCAATCAAACCTTTGCAATCGCGAAGGCAAAACTGAAGAACCCATAAATCTCCTTCTTCGCAATCGCAAAATGACAGTCGTGAATGTAAAGCACTAGGTCGACTCCTCCTCGCAAACGTGTGCCTGTCATCGCAATCGCGTAAGACAACTGGGTTGCCCATGTCCGTGACCTTTCGCGAATGCGATAGGTCTTCCGTGAACGCGACCTTGACTTCGTCAAATGCGAAGCACAAAACCAACCCAGTCCAAATCCCTTCACCACGAACTCGAAGGTCTATCCGCATTCGTGACGAAGGAAACCAGAACTGGAAAATCTTATTTTCCTAACTCAGCCTCGGGTGGTCGGCCACACCCCCGAGCCACCCGTGACCCCGTCCAAATGCACCAACAAGTCCATAAACATAATACGGACCTACTCGAACTCTCGAAATGCGTCAAACAACAACAAATCCAAGAATCACACCCAAAAACCGAATTGAATCAAGTTATGAACTTCAAGTTTCCACATCGCTCCGGACGCGCCGAATCATACTTAGACTACTTGGAATTACACGAAAATTTACGTGCAAGCCTTAAATCACCATACGGAACTATTCCCCATCTCAAAATCCCAATTAGACCTCGATAACACTAGAACCTACTCCAAACCAAATTTAAAGAACTTTAAAACCTTCAAAGAGCAACCTTTCACTATTAGGCGCCAAAACGCTCCCAGGTCACCCAAAACCCAATCCGAACATAAGCCCAAGTCCGAAATCATCATACAAACCTTTTGGATTCGTCAAATCTCGATTCCGATGTCGTTTACTCAAAAAATTGACCAAAGTCAAATTTAGCCGTTTTAGCAACCTTAAGGAACTAAGTGTTCCGATTTCAACCCGAACCCTTCCAAATCCCGAACTAACCATCCCCGCAAGTCATAAAACAGTAAAAGCTCGTACGGGGAGTCTTATTTAGGGGAACAGGGTCCTAGAAAGAAAAAAAACCGGTCAGGTCATTACACTGCGCCTACGCGCCAAGTTGATCACCAAATGAACCTTTCAGATCCTGCACTAAAAAGTGCTGAAGTGCAGCATGAGTTCGTAAATCAACGCGTACCCAATAAGTATCTAGCCTAACCCCGGGGAAGTAGTGACAAGAGGTCGACACTGACACTTACTTGAGGTCCAACAAAGCAATATAATAAAGCAGATGTGAATAATAGGGTAAATTTGTAAGTTACCTAATCTTCCAAATAATTTCTTTTAAAGTATGAATTTCTCAGCTTCGTATTCTACCTCATCAGCTCAGATGTATCAAGTACCAGTAACAAACGGATAAGAAGTACCATGTAAAATGTCGGGCATCAATGGAAAGATAATCTCGTGAATGTTTGGACTACCAGCGATATAACGCACGATTATGCCGAGGTCATCCGGCAAGATCCAGAATAATGTGTACAATACCGAGGGTCGAGCAGCACGAACCATAGATACATCTATTATACTGCCGAGGTGTTCGGCCCGCTCCACAAGAAAGGAAGGAAATCATCAAATTATGAGACACGTGCTTACAATACAGTACATTGGTGCGAAGCGAATGTAGCGTTTGCCGTTTCTCAAATAACTTGCCAACAACTCAAGGTAATGAAGCTCGGCCTAATATATATGTATAATTCTCTAAATCAATTCAATTGTAATTTCAATTAATTAAACTAGCAGAATGGATTCCAGTATTTCAAATATTACATGGTAAATTCCTAAGTCTTCTCAGACATAAATATGCTTTAGTTATGTACAGACTTTCGTCGCCTCGTGCGTACGTAGCATCCAAAACTAATAGCACATAATAATTACATCACCTAGGGGGTAGTTTTTCCCTCACAAAGTTAGACAGGAGACTTACCTCACTCCGAAGTTCCAAAACCGGCTCCAGCGCCTCTCTAACACCTCAACTCAAAGCCATACATCCTGAAACTAGTCAAACAATGTTTAAGTCAATCAAAATATGCTCTGATGCTTAAAATTTAACAAGTTATAATGATTTCCAATTCTGCTAGAAAATTCAATAAAGTCAACCCCCAGGCCCACATGCCCGGATTTCAAAAATTATTGAAGATAAATTTTACCCATAACAACACGAACTCAAATATATAACTTATTCAAAATTCCATCTCCAATTTCTCGGTCAAAATAAAAAAATACCAATTTCTAGGTTTTCTACCAAAATCTCAAAATTTTACAAATTCTCATGCTTAAATCCACATGTAAACCATGTATTTAACTCATAATGTGAAGATATCACTTACTCCATAATAGATGATGAAAATGACACTCCAAAATCGGCTCCCATGGACGAAATAAAGTGGAAATGAGCCAAACCCCCGTTTTAAAACCACACTACCCAGTTCGACCTTCTGCGCGAATGCGGCAAGTCCCTCGCGTTCGCGAAGCGATACCACCTCCAGCCCCAAAACAGCCCTTCGCGAACGTGATGCTTTACTAGGCGGACCTTCGCGAACGCGAAGGCAAAAAATATCCTAGGCCCTAGTTTCCCCATCACGAACGCGATGCCCCAATCGTGAACGCATAGCCTTATCTTCTTACCTTATGCGAACGGGAGGCGTTAGTCGCGAACGCGAAGCACAAAAATCAGCAACCAACAGATCCTTCTTTGCGAACAAGTAAATTCCTTCGTGTTCGCGAAGAACAAAATCAGACACCAAACATCAGCAGCAGCAACTTAGCCAAACTTGGTAAAAAATCACCCAGAAACACACCTGAGGCCCCCGGGATGCCGTCCAATCACACCAACCAGTCCCAAAACATGAAACGAACCTGCTCGAGGCCTCAATCACCCCAAACAACATCAATACTACGAATCGACGATCAAAATCCTTCTTTACTCTTTCAAACTTCCAAACTTCGACGAATACGTCCATATCAAAATATTCCGGAATGACGCCAAACTTCGCCAGCAAGTCACAAATCACAATACGAACCTATTCCAAGGCTCGGAATCTTAAACGGACATCGATAACATAAAAATCCACTTCAGAAATTCTAAAACATTCAAAATGCCAACTTTCTACAATAAGCGCCAAAATGCTCCCGGGCGACCGGATACTCAACCCGGACATACGTCTAAGTCCGAAATTACCATATAATCCTATTGGAACCTTCAAATTTGTGTTCCTAGGTCGTTCACTCAAAAGTGAAACCTTAGTAAATTCTTCCAACTTAAAGCTTCCGAAATTAGAATTTTCTATCCAAGTCAACTCCAAACTTTTTGAACTTCAATTCAGACGACACGTACAAGTCATAATACCTAAAACAAAGCTACTCAAGGCTTCAAACCGCTGAACGACAAGCTAGATCTCAAAACGACCGGTCGAGTCGTTACACTCAGGTTAGTGCCACGTGTCAAGTGATGTGGCACGAAGATAAAAGAAAGAACCGATAAGATCATGTCATGAGTTAAATGGCAAGGCATGCCAAGTCAAAGTAAAAGGCGAATAAAACTGTGCCACGTGTGCAAGTGACATATTTTAACCAATCAAATGCGACTTTGACACACTTCAATTTGATTGGTTAGAAAGAGTTTATTCTCATTAGAACTCTTCTATTCCACAATTATAAATAGGGGTTTTCATAACTCAGAAAAGGGACCAGAAGATACAACATGAAGAAAGAGAGTTCTCGTGGATCAAATTCTGCAAATTTCTCTACAAGCTTCAAACTTCAAGCAATCAAGTTCAAGTCCAAGAAATTAGGTTCGAGCTCAAGAACGAAGAATAAATCAAGGTTCAAGGAGTACGAGTTCAAATCAAAGTTCGTGCTAGTTGAATTCAGATCATCGTTCGTGGCAACATATATAGATTCAAGATCAAGCTCAAAGGCCCTTGAATATATTTACTGTTGGAGAGAAGAATTAGAGGATTCATAGAAATTGTAATACTCAAATTACTTGAAAATAAAATACTACAATTATTGCAATATTTTTCGGTCTCGATTATTTTCTTGACGATTTATTGTCCAGAAATTCTGGCACGCCCAGTGGGACAATCTCTATTAAACTTTTTAATCACCAAAGTTCAAGAATATCAAAATGGCTTCACTAAAAATCAATTCCACATCAACTTCCACTAAGGCTGCTAATTCCAAGTTCTATGCCGATGCAGAGAGCATCCTCGATGTTATCTTTGGAAGCTCTGGGCCGGTTACAAGAATAAAGCAAGCTCTTTAGGACAACAAGCGCTCCAAGTGTCGTCAGCATCAAATTAAAGCATTAAGTTCCTTCCTTTAGCCTTCTTCAGTTGTTCATCTTACTTTCCTTTCCACTTTAGCCATCAAACTGAATATGGACTTAGGGTTTTTCAACCTGAAGGATAATATAAAAGTTGAACTTTTTACCCAGGCTACTCATATATCCATCTTCAACTACTCCACCTCACTTTCAGTGTTACAAACTTTCTTTCTTTGACCAAATAGCAGGAAAGAACATGTCCCTACAGTTCGTTACTGTCATGATAATTGCATTACCGATGTCGAGAGGGATATTGAGGTACTTGAACAATCGTTTCCAAGATATTAACTCATGTTTATCTAGCAGCAGGAAGGTATGGGGAAGATGAACGTTTTATTCTTTGCCTTGATCAAGGTGGTCTACTCACAAAAGCAAAGGTCAATTGTAAGCTTGATAATTTCCTACAGAATGCACTCAAGGAAGACCTTGATCTTGGAGTTGTATTTTAGCCACATGACAACATGAATGTGGACGAAAACAATCTGATGGTTTCACCCATTGTTAACACAAAAGTAACCAAGTTTGAATATGGTGGACTAGCTTTATCGTTTAGCACTTCCCACCCTGTAATGGATGGTTTCACAATTACAATATTTTTTTTTGAATGGGCTAAAGTGTGTAGATTGGAGACTCTAGTCGAGAAGATCAATTTCCTATACTTTAATTTACGTAATATTTTTTCGATAAGAGATTTGTCGAGGGTTTTCAGTTCTCCTGTTACACGAGTAGTAAATTGAGAACACAATATTGTTAGCAAGAGATTTGTTATCCATGAAGTTGCTGTATCGAGGGTCAGAAAAAAAATTGTCAGGAGCTCTGACTACTTTTAAATCTTCAAGAGTCGAAATAATTGCAGCACTACAGTGGAGGGCTCTAATATGTGCTTCAGCAGCCAAAAATGGGTACCTAAGGCCATCTATAATGGACTTCCCATTGAATTGCGTTCGAAAATCTCTTTACCTCGAGTGAAGAATTCCATAGGGAATTTAAGAATTGACGTTCCAATAAAATTTGTACCAGGGAAGACTAAGATTGAGTTACACCACTTTATAAAATTGATTTGGAATGTAGTGGAGACGATTACTGCTTCTTGTGTTGAAGCTACACCGAATAAAATAGTGTCAACGTTGGTTAAGACATATAACGGAATATTTGAAGCACCAGAATGGAGAGATAATAATGAAGTTGATAAAGTCACATGTTCTTGTTTGTGCAGGTTTACTGTGCAGGAAATTAATTTTGGTGTGAGAAAACCGTTGTTATTATTTTTTTGATTAAAAGACATGCAAATGTTTTGGTTGCATGGAATTGTTTTAGTCACATTCTATTATTGCAAAATAACTACTTGTTTTGTTTGTAATATGCGTTTACTACCTACGTACTTAATTTTTTTGTAAAATGCGACATTGGTACTCGTGTGTCACAAGGACAACTCTGTAAATATCCTTATTTATTTTGTACTCTCTTCCTTTTCTGAAGCCACTTTTATATCAGAATTTTTAACCCCCATAAAGCTTTATTTAAAATAATTAACTAAAATAACACCATATTTCACAAACAATTTAGAAATAAACTAATTGTATATCTGAGAAAACGTTTTAGGTAATTTTTTATTCTGAATTTAAATGATGAAGAATAATGGTTAATGGTGGTTGAAAATTATTCATGTAACCACCAGATACGATAAAAGTCTTAAACATACCCTTCAATTATGTGACTTTATTCACACTAAAACATTAAACTGTCTATTAAAGACATGTTTAAACCACAGTAAGGCGTAGTTTTCCAGAACTATTATTATCTAATATAAATATTAGCTAATATTAGCTAAAACATTACTCACAACTATGTCTAATTTATTTCCAAAATTTTCCAAAAGATGGTATTTTTTTAATCTATCGTAAGACATGCTATTCCTTTCTTAAGAAAAAAACTCGTAAGAATATTATGGTTGCCTTCGACTATTTCTTTCTTCTCTATATACATATATATACATACATACATACATATATATATATATATATATATGTATATGTATGTATATGTATGAATATATATGTGTATATATATGTATGTGTATGTATATATATCATTCATTCCAGAAAATAAGTAACCGATCTCTTTGATGTTTTCTTCTAACAGTTGGCTGCTGAAGGATTAAGAGACACATCTGTATAAATGTGTTTTACTCTATTCCAGGAATAGAGAGATTAGCCAATCTTCTCAACACATTCATTCTACCAATTCTTCATCTATTACCAACACATTCTTTCCTATTTTGTGGTCTTCCATTCCAACTTTTAAATATTTTCTTCTGTTAGAGTTGAGTTCTCGTAGTAGCAAAATTAAAGAGTACAACTTTAGTTTCCAGAATATGCTTGTATCTTGGGAATAGACTTTCCTATTAACTACTTACATTACACCGTTAGCTTCAAGATTTCACGTATTGATTTTGATGATAACAAACCAACATAATTATTATTCAAATAATATTTACTTGTGGTAATCTTATTTTTGCACAGGTTTATTCAGAAAGAAGATGATGGTAAAGATCCAAACAAATATGGGAATGAGAATATTATATGATGAATTTATCAAGAAAGATTATTCTCAGAGATTTAATCTGCAACTGTCACGGAAGGAATAATATTTGAAAGTCATATTTTAAATATTGAATAGTTTACTACAATATCAGAAGAGGACTCTACGAAAATTATGGAAGGAAAGTTCTTAAATATCTTGAAAGGAAGGTTGCTAGAATTCTGGAGAAGATCTATTATTTTGTGGAAGGAAGATACTACATGGAAAATATACTACTACGCCAAGGAAGAATACATTCTCTATGGAAAGAAAATATATTATGGATATAGTACAATCAATATTATGGAAAGATTATTTTCCAAGATCAAGAAAGGAATATTTTCAATATAATATGAAGAATCTATTTTCTGGAAAGAAAATATATTATGGATGTAGTACAATCTATATTATGAAAAGAGATTATTTTCCAAGATCAAGAAAGAAATACTTCCCATATAATAGGAGTTCAAAGATATTTTGAGATATGCTCAAAAGAAAATATTTTCTATATTGAAGATCTACTACCTTATGAGAGGAAGATCAGTGCTACACTTGGTAAATAGTATATTAGCAATTACACGATCTATCTAGTTAAGAAAGAAAAATCAAAGAAGACAGTGATACTACATTGTGAATGAAAGATACTTTTTCTATAGGCAAAGAAGGAAACAAGAGTTATGAGTATATGGGATATTGAAGAATATATCTTTGGTGCTCAAAAAGGAAAAGAAATAAAGGATACTCAAGAAAGAATATGGTTGTGATATACAACTTGATGGCATAAATCAATGATTTGTACAAATAAAAGATATTGTAGACAATCAACCATGGAGATCAAGAAGCTCCTGCCCATGAATACACCAGATTCAAGAAGGATAAGATTAAGACAAAATCTTATGATACACAAATAGTACAAATCAGTACATGATTTTCACAATTAGCTAAACTCTCTCTACGGATAGCAAAAATTATGAAGGCAATCTAAATGCCTTGGGTCATGCACAAGAATAAGCAATGAATACACAAACAAGAGAAGAACCATGCATGCCAATTATGCAAGAAATCTGGGAATCAAATCTAGGAAGAATAACAACAAATATGGATCAATAGTCAGAACCATTGGAAGCAAGAACAACAATTATTTAAAGAAGAATTGAAGACATTCCTGAACACGCAGCCTTCTATACAATTATCTACCCAACTACAAGTTATTTATTCTACTTTTAACAAGCATTGTAATTCACTTTTAGTAGATTTACTGAATACACAAAAGAGTGAAGAGAGATAGAAAAATATTGGAAAGACAGTGTGTCCTTAGAGGTTGTATCATTATTCGTTTCTTTGTTGAGCCAGTGAAAATTAAAGATTCATTGTTGGTGAGTGAGTAAAAATCAATCTTTTGCGTTGTTGGTGAGCGTGTTAACACCAACCCTTGTTCCTTTTTCATGAGCGAGTGAAAACCAACCTTGTAAACATTGGTGGTGAACGTTAAAAATCACACAAGTTGTACTCAATTCATATTACAAATAGCTAAAGATATAACCTCCTTACAACCCAAGAGGACTGGAGTAGCATACCACATTGGTTCCGTACCAGTATAAAATTCCTGATATCATTTACCTTACCGCTTTCATATTTTATTATAAGCAATTACTGTTTATTGAGATAAGTATTTGACTGAATCGAAGTACTAACCGTATTGTGCAGTCTGTCTCCGTATTTATCGACTAGGTCTGAGGAGTAGCCTACTAGAAATTTAAATCGGCTACAATTCGCCCACTCTTTTGTACTTTTATACACTATTGGGAGAAATAACTATCCAAAAGATAGTACCTTGGATGCGCCTTTCCTATTCGATCATTTTATATTTTTCATTGGATTATTTTGTATGATTTTTTACTCCAGTCAATATTTCTACAATACTTCCTTCGTCCAACGCTTAAACGGGCTGCTTCTTTTTCAAATAAGCATCTGCACTTTAATTTATAAGTCATAGGGCTTTTGAATACACAATTAAGTATTTTCTTCGTCTTAATTTATGTACGTCGTTGACTTGGTATGAATTTTAAAAATATTTTTGAAAATTTATGGTTTTACAATTTTAAAGAATAAAAGTTTTATGGGGTCATAACATTTATGTGGCCATAGTAGCTTCTCATTAAAGATAAAATAGAAAATTCAAAGTTAGATTGTTTTCAAATATAACAGCCTCTTTATCTTCACTAGGTAGGGATAAAGTTTGCGTACGCACTACCCTCTTCAGACTACACTTGTGAGATTGTATTGGGTATATTATTATTATTATTGTTGTTGTTGTTGTTGTTGTTGTTATAATTGTTGATGTTGTTATTGTTATTATTTTAAATAATAAAAATACGTTATTTTTTATGGAATAGAGTGTACCGCATAATTTAAACGAATAGAGTACATAAAAGTAGAATACATAGAAACTTGAAAATATAATGAGTGGTGATCGATGCTATATCCTTTCCTTGTAGGGTCCATTCCATTTGGTTGTTATTGGCATGCGACAATTTGCTTAAATGTCAAAGGTTCTTGGGATCAAGTTTGGCGTTATGTGAAGGAGAATTAAACGGAGAGTCACTTTCACTTCTTCAAACACACCAACAACGAGAAAAATAAAGAATGAGGCATTATAGACATGCTATAAGAAAATAATTGGTGAAGAAAATAGATATGAGCGATTGTAGTGAGGTGAAAACATCAAAAGAGGGTTATTTTTGTAAGTGTTATAATGATCTTTGTAATATTTTACTTGGCCCACAAATTATAAAATTCCTTACTATAGTGATATCAGTTGATCCTCTCGGAATCATAATTTTTTCCTTATTCAGAAAGATTTACTACGTAAACATCATAGTGTTGTTGTCACTCTTTTACTCTTGTTGATTATCTGTATCTTGGTGTGTACGTTGTTATCCACATTTATTATCATGAATATTATTTATGTGGGTCGTTTATTCCTAACAACTAGTATCAGAGCATAAGTTCTGCTTGTACACAGAAATACTATTCACGATTGGTAGTATTATACTCATAAAAAAGTCCGGAGTAAAGTACGAGGTAGCAAAATTCAACGAACATAGCGGTTTCTCAACATGGCAAAGAAGGATGAGGGTTCTGCTCATCCAATAGGGATTACACTAGGTATTAAATGCTGATGCCAAGAAGCGTGATATAATGAAAGTTGAGGACTAGGCTGACTTGGATGAAAAGGTTGCTAGTACATCAGGTTGCACTCATCAGATAATGTAATAAATTACATCATCGATGAAGACACTACATGTGGTATTTGGACAAGGTTGAAAAGCCTATACATATCCAAACAGCTGATAAATAAATTGCACCTGAAGAAGCAGTTATACGCCCTACATATGGGTGAAGGTATAAATTTTTGTTACATTTTAATGTGTTTAATGGACTAATTTCGCAGCTTGCTAATCTCGAAAAAATTGAGTAAGAAAATAAAGCCATCTTGCTCTTAAACTCGCTACCATCTTCGTACGACAATTTGGCAACAACTATCCTGCACGGTGTCACGACCCAAATCTCATCGGAGCTGTGACGGCACCTAATACTGCTTGTTAGGCAAGCCAACAGTTCAACACTAACAGTAAATTCAATAAAACATAATTTAATAACTCAACAGGAGAGATATCATGAAATAGCTACGAATCATTAGTAACACTTCTACAACCATCCAAAAGATCCGGTGTCAACGAGTACAAGAGCACTACTGAATATCAAAATATAAGGCCAAATCCTCAATAAAATTATTTGAACAATAGAACAATAATAATAAAAATAAGTGAAAGAGAACTTCAAGGTTTGCAGATAACATATCAGCTACATTGTAATCTCTCAAAAGCTGGTACCAACACAATTCTAGTAATTACCATGTCCGAAAGTACTTGGATCTGCACATGAAGTGCAGAATGTAGTATGAGTACAACCGACCTAATGAACTCAACAAGTAACAAACCCAACCTTGGGCTAAAAGCAGTGACAAGCTTAGAAAAACAATCAGAGACCAATATCAATAACCAGTAACAACTTAAGATATAAAGGAAATTGTATAAGTAAATAACTCTATGATATCTTGTTCAACTTGTTCATTTATGAAATTTAGACATACTTTTCAAGTATTACAATTAAAGTCCAATACGGAAAAAATATTTCATTTACTAGCTAGCATGAGGAATATTTATATCAATATCTATATGTCAAATATACATGTCAACTCAGTGTCATCATAATGAATCTGTCAAGAATAACCATACTTAACACGCTCACGATGCCTGGCACAAAGCCCGTACCATCGCACACAGCAACACCTGTACGGCTGCCTAAGCACGTATATATCATTGTTCCTGCGCTCACTGCTAGCATAGTAGACTTCAAAGAGGCGGATCCTTGCCCAAACGCTAATCAAAATAACATAGCCCAATAGTGGGGCCTAGTGCACGCGCGCCCCAAATCAGTACCACTTAGCCCATTATGAGTCTGGCGTACGCGTCACCTCAAAATCAATACCAAATCGGCTCTATGGCCCAAGCTCAGTCAACAACCACTCACGTCTCAGTTAACCAGATCTTACAATACTCAATTCAATAGTGTTACACACATGAGCCATCATCAACAACTGAGGAAAATAAATAAGAAAGTATTGAGACGGAGATATCACATACACTGATACAGTATCATGACTGAGAGTAAGTATGCCTTTAAGGAAAATAGCTCAGAAATAACAAGAATAGCCCTATCATGTCTGAATCAAATAAGCACATAACCTAGATATGATTTCTAACATGAATTTGTTATGTTTGGCTTGCCTAGCAAGAGAGTTAGGTGCCATCATGGTCGATTGGTAGAGTTGGGTCGTGACAGGTTGGTATCAGATGTACGAGTCATGAGAAATTTGGTAGAGTCTTGTGGATCGGTACGAAGACGTCTGTACTTATCTCGAGAAGCTACTGAACTGTTAAACTTCTCTTTCTTGCATCCTTGACGTGCGGATTTTTTAGTTTTGAAATTTGAACCTTTACTCTTATATTCTCTCATAGATGGTGAGGACACGTTCAGCCATATTAGGCAGTCAGGCACCAGTACCACTAGGCAGGGCTAGGAGAGGCTGGGATTGAGGTGGGGCTCGCACTATAATGAGGGCACCAGTGGAGTCACCAGTCGCTCCAGTGGAGGAGCAAGTTCCGGGTACTGTTGAGCTTGTGCGACCAGCTCTGGCACCGAAAGTACCTATTATGATACCTAATCTTCAGGAGGTTTTGGCTCAGATATTGAGTGTGTGCATGGGCTTGCTCAAGCGGTTACGATTCCAGTTGTACCAGCTACCTCACAGGCCGGGGGGAGCCCAGATTCCTGCCGCCCGTACTCCAGAGCAGCTAGCTTAGGGTTATCAGACACCAAGGATGTTAACAGTTATGCTAGTTGTTACTGCTTGGGCTGAGTTTGGTCCACCTATTTATGATGAGGAACAGAAGAAATTGGAGCGGTTTAGGAAGCTTGATCCACCCTAGTTTGGTGGAGGAGAGTCAGAGGATGATCAGAATTTTCCAGTCTAGTTCAGCGGATTTTTCGCATAGCGGATATTTTATACACTAGTGAAATTACATTTATTACTTTTTAGTTGACAAGAGCAACCTGTAGATGGTGTCAGACTTATGAGTTAGGTAGGCCAGTTGGCACAGCGCCACTTACATGGCACGCGTTCTCCTTTCTCTTCTTAGAGAAGTTTGTCTCACAGACTGGCAGAGAGGAGTTACGTAGGGAATTTGAGCATCTATGATAGGGGGATATGACTGTGACCCAGTACGATATAAGGATTGCGGATTTTGCCTATCATGCAATATGGTTAGTTCCCACCATAGCGAGAGGATCAGGAGATTCATTGATGGCCTCAACTATGGTTCACGCTACGGTTTGGCTCAAGAGGCCGAGACGGATGCCAGGTTTGATCAAGTGGCCGAGATTTCTAGACGCTTGGAGCAGGTTCATAGGTTTAAGCGTGAGTAGCGGGTGGCCATAAGGCCTTGTAACACAAGTGGTTTCAGCAGTGCCTCATCTGAAGGCTAGTCACGCAACAACACGGGTCATCCTTTTAGGCCCACTCAATCAGCTCGTCATGTTCCTCGGGGTTCTTCAGTTAGCTACAATTCATACAGTGCTCGCCCAGTTCAGTCATCATTCAGTGCGCTTCCGGCACAGATTTCTTACCGTTCCTCATCTGCTCAAGGTTCCAAAGGCAGTTATTCTACTATTATGGTAAGCAGCTTCGTCAGATGAGGGGCTGTTTTGAGTGCGAGGACTTGAGTAATATCCTAAATTTCTGTCTTTTTATTATCTCATAGATGGTGAGGGCACGTACAACTGGATCAGATGACGAGACACTCACGTCCCCTGCTAGAGCCGCGAGAGGCGGGGGACGGGGTAGAGGCGGAGGACGTCCATGTGGTGCAGCCAGAGTACTGCACGAGCTGTTACAGAGGAGCCACCAGTAGCTCCAGTTGGAGAGCAGGCACCTAAGACACATGTTACTGCACCAGTAATCTAGGAGACTCTCTCCTAGTTTCTGAGCATGTTCGGCACCTTAGCCCAGGAAGGGTTGATCCCACTTACTCCTGCCACATCTCAGGCTTACCAGTTGACCAGGTCCCCAAGGACATACCAGTGCAACTCGTCGCCCCAGTTCAGCCCGTGGTTAGGGAAGCAGTTTTTGAGGTGGAGCAGCTCAGGCTCGAAAGGTACAAGAAGTACCACCCTCCTACTCTTAACGGCGTGGCTTCAGAGGATGCCCAAGGTTCTCTTGAGGAGTGCCACTGTATTCTCCATACTATAGGTGTTGTGGAGTCTAGTAGGGTTGCTTTCACAACATTCCAACTTAAGAGAATGGCTTATTAATGGTAGCGAGCATATGAGTTGGGTAGTCCGGCCGAGGCAACATTTCACTTAGATTTAGTTCTCGAATATGTTCTTGAGGGAGTTTGTTCCCTAGAGTCTCAGAGATGCATGGCGCGCAGAGTTTGAGCAGTTGCACCAAGTTCTATGACTGTGTTGGAGAATGTGCCCCGTTCAATGATTTAACTAGGCATGCACCAGCCTTGGTTACTACTATTAGAGAGCGAGTCCGTCGATTTATTGAGGGGCTCAACCCCGGTATTAGATTTAGCATGGCCCGAGAGATGGAGATGGACATCACATACAAGAAAATAGTGGGGATTGCTAGGAGAATGGAGGGCATGTGGACTCGAAAGAGAGAGGAGAGGGAGGCCAAGAGGCCTCGAGATTCTGGCACATATAGTGGTACCCGTGCCCCTGTTGCAGCTCGTCATGGTAGGGGCTATGTGAGTCGCCCTGTTCATTCAGCACTTCTAGCTTCCAGTGTTATTCTGGACACTCCTAGGTCTCAGGCTCCATATTATGCACTACAATTGTCTAGTGCACCTCCTACATGGGGTGCTTTTAGCGGTCAGTCCAGCCGATCAGACCTGAGTCAATTACCATAGCCACGTCCTCCGAGAGCCAATTTTGAGTGTGGTGACACTCGTCATATGGTGAGGGATTGCCCCAGACTCAGGAGGAGTGCACCTCCATAGACTACTCAGGCTCCGCGTGTTCCACCGGGTTCTTAGGCCATGGTTACCACACGAGTTGCTACTCCACCTGCACAGCCAGCTTGAGGTGGAGCCCGAACATGTAGAGGTCGCCCTAGATGGGGAGGCCAAGCTAGATCTTCCTGCTAGGACGGAGGTAGTTCCATCCGACTTAGTCATCACAGGTATTATTCTGGTCTGTCATAGAGATGTATCAGTCTTATTTGATCTAGGCTCCACTTATTCCTATTTGTCATCTTATTTTTCTCCGTATTTGGGTGTATCCCATGACTCTTTGAGTTCTTATGTCTATGTGTCCCCAACCGTGGGAGATTGTATTGTTGTTGACCGTGTGTATCGGTCGTGTTTAGTTTTTCTTAGTGGTTTTGTGATCAGAGTCGATCTATTGTTGCTCAGTATGTTAGACTTTGATATTATTTTGGGCATGGATTGTTTTTCGCCCTATCATACTATTTCTGATTGTCACGCCAAGACTATGATGCTGGCTATGCCAGGATTACCATAGTTAGAGTGGAGAGGTGCTTTAGATTATGTTTCTAGCAGGGTTATCTCATTTCTAATGTCTCAGCGTATGGATGACAAGGGGTGTAATGTTTATCAATCCTTCGTGAGGGATGTCAGTGTTGATACTCCGACCGTGGAGTTAGTTCCCGTAGTGAGGTATTAGCCAGATGTATTTCGACAGATCTTCCGGGCATGCTGCTCGACAGGGATGTCGATTTAGGCATTGATTTGTTATCAGACACTCAGCCCATTTCTATTCCACCATATCGTATGGCCTCAACAGAGTTGAAAGAATTAAAGGAGCAATTGCAAGAATTGCTTGATAAGGGCTTCATCCGGCCAAGTGCGTCGCCTTGGGGTGCTCCAGTTTTGTTTGTAAGGAAGAAGGATGATTCTATACGCATGTGTATTGATTATTGCCAGTTGAACAAGGTTAAAGTGAAGAACAAGTATCCATTTTCACGTGTTGATGACTTACTTGATAAGCTACAGGGTGCCAGAGTGTTCTCTAAGATTGTCTTGCATTCAGGCTATCATCAGTTGAAGATTCGGGAGCTAGATATCCCGAAGACTCCCTTTAGGACTCGGTATGGTCATTACGAGTTCCTCGTGATGTCTTTTGGGCTGACCAATGCCCCAACAACGTTTATGCACTTGATGAACAGTGTATTTCAGCCCTATCTTGACTCAGTCATCAGTCTGTTTATTGACGGCATTCTGGTGTACTCCCGGAGCCGGGAGGATCATGAGCAGCACTTCAGAACCGTGCTCCAGTCCTTGAGAGAAAATAAGTTTTATGAAAAATTTTCAAAGTGTGATTTCCGGCTTGATTTAGTAGCATTTTTGGGCCATGTAGTGTCGAGTGAGGGGATCAATGTAGATCCAAAGAGGATTGAAGCAGTGCCGAGTTAGCGCAGACCGTCTTTAGCTATGAAAATACAGAGTTTTCTCGGTTTGGCAGGGTATTACCATCGATTTGTAGAGGGTTTCTCCTCTATTGCAGCAACTATGACTAGATTGACCTAGAAAGGTGCTCCGTTCAAGTGGACAGAGTAGTGTGAGGAGAGCTTTCAAAAGCTCAGGACAACTTTGATTACAACCCTAGTGTTGGTGCTGCCTTCAGGTTCGGGGTCTTATACTGTGTACTGTGATGCATCGCCTATTGGTCTCGACGCGATGTTGATACAGGATAGTAGGGTGATTTCCTACGCATCTAGAAAGCTAAAGATACATGAGAAGAGCTATAATGTCCACGACCTTGAGTTAGCAGCTAATGTTTATGCCTTGAAGATCTGGTGGCACTATTTGTACGGTGTCCCTTGCGAGGTCTACACTGACCACCGAAGTCTATAGAAGGATCTTAACTTGCGACAATGGAGGTGATTAGAGTTTCTTAAGGACTATGATATCACAATTCTATATCATTTCGAGAAGGCTGATGTGGTGGTCGATGCCTTGAGTCGCAAGACAGAGAGTTTAGGCAGCTTAGCATATCTACCGGTCGCAGAGAGGCAATTAGCCTTGGATGTTCAGGTCTTGGTCAACCAGTTTGTTAGATTGTATGTTGTTGAGCCGAGTCGAGTTTTGGCTTGTGTGGTTTCTCGGTCTTCTCTTTATGATCATATCAGAGAGCGTCAGTATGACGAACCCCATATGCTTGTCCTCAAGGACACAGTTCAGCACGGCGATGCCAAGGAGGTCACTATTGGAGATGATGGTGTATTACGGATGCAAGCAGCCTATGTGTGCCTAGTGTAGATGGCTTGCGTGAATTGATTCTTTAGGAGGCTCACAGTTCGTGGTACTCCGTTATTGGTGGAGGAGAATGAAGAAAGACATAGTGGAGTATGCAGCTCGGTGCCTAAACTATCAGCAGGTGAAGTATGAACATCAGCGGCCAGGTGGATTGCTTTAGAAGCTAGAACTTCCAAAGTGGAAATGAGAGCGGCTTACTATGGATTTTGTTGTTGCGATCCCAGGACTCAGAGGAAGTTCGATGCAGTTTGGGTGATTGTGGATAGATTGACCATGTCAGCTCATTTCATTCCAGTGGTGACTACTTATTCTTTAGAGTAGCTGGCTCAGGTTTATACTCGTGAGATTGTCAGGCGTCATGGCATGTCGGTATCCATCATCTCTGACCGGGGTACACAGTTTACATCGCGGTTCTTAAGAGCCGTACAACATCAATTAGGTACTCGAGTTGAGTTGAGCACAATATTTCACCCTCAGACAGACGGGCAGTCCGAGCGCACTATTTAGATATTGGAGGATATGCTCTGTGCGTGTGTGATGGAGTTTGGGGGTTCTTGGGATAAGTTATTGCCGCTTGCGAAGTTTGCCTACAACAACAGTTATCAGTCGAGCATTTAGATAGCCTCGTATGAGGCTTTATATGGTATGTAGTGCTAGTCTCTAGTGGGTTGGTTTGAGCCATTTAAGGCTAGGCTATCGGGTACAGACTTGGTTCAGTATGCTTTGGAAAAGGTTAAATTGATTTAGGATCGACTTCATACAGCCCAATCCAGACAGAAGAGTTATGTGGATCGGAAGATTTACAGCGTTGCATTCATGGTTGGGAGCAGGTCTTGCTCCAGGTTTCTCCCATGAAGGGTGTTATGAGGTTGAGAAGAAAGATAAGTTGAGCCCTAGGTATATCGGACCTTTTGAGATTCTTGAGAGGGTTGGAGAGGTGGCCTACAGACTTGCACTACCACCTAGGCTTTAGCTCCGAAAGTAACACGGCGATCTGTCTCATGTGTTGAAGTTTAGCTAAGTCCAGTTGGACAGGGATTTGTCTTATGTTGAGGAGCCAGTGCCCATTTTGGATAGGCAGCTTCGAAAGTTGAGGTCGAAGAACATTGTTTCAGTGAAGGTTCAGTGGAGGGGTCAGCTAGTCGAGGAGCGACTTAGGAGACCGAGCATAATATGCATAGCCGTTATCCTCATCTTTTCACCACTTCAGGTATGTCTTTATACTCGTTCGGGGACGAACATTTATTTTAAGAGGGGGAGGATGTAACGACTCGGCCAGTCATTTTGAGTGTATTAGCCTCGATCCCCTATTTATTTCCTCTTCTGTGTCATATTGTAGTTACGTGATTTGCCGGGGGTTTTGGTTTTAGTTTTGGGTGAGTTCTGGAGTGAAATGGGACACATAGCCCTTAAGTTCGAAGGTTAAATCGTAGGAGTTGACTATTGTTTGACTTGTGTGAAGACAACTCTGGAATGGAGTTTTAATGGTTCCAATAGTTCCGTATGGTTTTTTTTTTCTTAGGAGCACGTCCGAGTGTTGATTTGGAGGTACATAGGTCATTTCGACGTGATTTGGCAAAATATGGAAATTGGAAGAATTTGGGAAGTTTGACCGAGAGAGGAATTTATTGCTAGCGGGATCGGATCCCCATTCCTGAAGTTGGAATAGGTATGTAATGTCATATATGACTTGTGTGCAATATTTGGTATCAATTGGAGATGTTTGGGTATGAATCGACGTCAGTTTCAGAATTCGGAAGTTGAATTTGGGTTGCGATTCATTGAATTTAAGTTATCTGATGTTATATTCAAGTAGGTCCGTTATGTGTTTTGGAACTAGTCAGTATACTCGGACGGGGTCCCGGGGGCCTCGGGGTGTTATTCAGATCAAATCCGGGACAAGTTTTAATTTTTGAGATTGCTGAAGCCGGGATGGTACTAGTGTCTTTGCACCTGCGGAGGGATTGGCCGCAAGTGCAGGCTCGCAAAAGCGAGCTCTTGGTCGCAGATGCTGGTTTGGCTATTCCTAGCTGGGGTGCAAAAGCGGAATATTTTCCGCAATAGCTGCTTTGCTTCTGTGGTAAGGAGGAGCGCAGGAGTTACGTGGTCGCAGGTGAAACCTTTTGTCGCAGGGCGCGCACGCGCAGGTGCGGCCCATGGCTCGCAAAGTTGGAGAGTGGAGATTTAATCATGACCGCACCTGCGATGGAATTTCCGCAGGTGGGGCAGAATGCCTACATATGCAGTTTAACCGGGCAGAAAAGAGGGATTTCAAGGGATAGTCCTCATATTTTATTTTGGGATTTTGGGTGTTCAGTTTTTGTAATTTTTGTCGGGTTCGGAGGCGCGGATCCGGGTTGACTTTTAGGGGCGATTTTTTAATTCTTTGCTAGTATCATAATTTTATTATTTAAATTAGTTTTCTACAGTTATATTTATAGTATGAAGTTGTTTTGGCTATATTCGAGCCGTTCAGAGTTGAAAAATCGAGGGAAAGGCCTTCTAGTTGATTGATTTAGCATAATTTGAGGTAAGTGACTTGTCTAACCTAGTGTGGGGGAAATTCATCTTAGGATTTGGTATTGTTGTGCCAATTGTGACATGTGGCGTATATAGGCTAAATGTTCAAATTTCGATTTTAGCTACGTAGTTTCTTTTTCATGCTTTAATTGAGTAACTTTAGCATGCTATAGCCACCATGTTTAGTCTAATTTCACATGTCTACTTGTCTTATCTCTTATTTTCAACTTGTACTACATGTTTAGTTGAATTACTTGCTTTCTTAATTTAGTATTCATTATTTAATGGTGGGATTCTTTACTTGAAATTGGCTATCCTTAAAATATCTTGCTGTTGAGTTTGGTGTTGAGTTGCAAACGACGTGGTTTCTATTGAGGCAAAGTGTAAGTTGTGAAACATCATTTTATTGTGTTGTTTTGTTTTTGTCATTCGTGTTGTTGTTGAGAGGATTCTTTGGTTGCTTGCACAAGGTTTCTGCCATGTTGTTGTTACTATTTGCACGAGGTTTCTGTGTGCTATTGTTACTATTGAAACACGTGCGGTGGTATAAGGTCTGGGTGTTGAAATGCATGCGGTGAGATAAGGTAGGCTTGATAGGCGTGGCTAGTTGGGGGAACTACTAGAAGCCATGCAATGTGATAAGGTGGGCTAAAACGCGGGGTGCTATTTCAGGAAAAAATGATTTTCAAAACTAAATGTAAAGGTTCCCGCACTGATATAAGGAAAGACTGTGAGTTATTTTTATGATTTGGGACTACGAGGCAGTACCTCGGCAGGGCCCCCTGTTGATCTTCTCTATTTGCTGTAATAGTTTGGTTGTTATTTCTTTAACATGTAAAATCCTTGTTTTCCTTTCGTGTTGTATTAACTGCCTTGATATTGTGTTGTTAACTTTCTGTAAATTCTTTACTCTTTTACTTCCTTTATCATTATCATTATATCATTATATCTTGTGTCTTGTTTTTTATTATCTCCAGTAGGGCCTTAACCTGACCTCGTCACTAGTCTACCGAGGTTAGGCTTGGCACTTGCTGGGTACCGTTGTGATGTACTCATAGTACGCTTCTGCAGATGTTTTTGTGATGATCCAAGTACATCTTATCAGTCCCAGCACTAGCGTGTTGAGCTTGCTATTGGAGACTCGTGTCCGCAGGCCTCGGAGTCCCCTTCTATCCCGTTCTTCCTTATTTCTTTATACTTTTATAGACAGTGATGTATAGGATTGTCCATCACTGTAGCTAGAGCTTGTGAATTATATTTCACCGGGTTTTGGGGAGTTTTACGCATTGTGTTTATAGATTTTATTTATGAAACTGTTGGAGTTTTGAGATTCTAAGTTTTATTTAATATTTCTGCATATTGTTTGGCTTACCTAATCTTAGAGACTAGGTGCCATCATAACATCCTACATAGAGAATTTGGGGGTGTGACATTCAGGAAGAAGGGCAAGTTGAGCCCCAAGTATATTGGTCCGTAGGTTGATTTGATGCATTTTTGGCAAAAATTGGAAATTTGAAGGTATGAAAGTTTGAGTGGTTTGACCGGGAGTTGACTTAGTTGATATCGGGCTCGGATTGCGATTTCGAGAGATTAGCTTTATTATGTCATTTGGGATTTGCATGAAAATTTTGATGTCATTCCGAGTTGATTTGGTATGTTTCGGCGCGAGTTGTAGAATTTGGAAGTTCATAGGTTCATTAAGCTCGATTTGTTGCACGATTCGTCGTTTTGATGTTGTTTGATATGATTTGAGGCCTTGAGCCGGTCTGTGTTATGTTATGGGACTTGGTGGTGTGTTCGGATGGAGTTCTAGGGGGCCCCGGGTCGAGCTTCAAATCAGTTGGATCATATTAGGTGTTGCTAGTTTGGGCAGAGTTCTGGTATGGTCGCACCTACGGACCACTGGGTGCAGGTGCGATGGTTGCAGGTGCGGAAATGAAGGCGCAGAACCAAGATAGCTGGGAGCTGGAGTTTGCGCATCTACGATGTCATTCCCACATATGCGACTTCACAAGCACGAGAGGGAAGGCGCAGGAGCGGATGTGAGCTGGTTGCAAGTCGTCGCAGGTGCAGAGCATTTGTCGCAAAAGCGACTGCGTAGTTCTGCCTCTTGGTTCGCAGAAGCAACACCGCAAGTGCGGTGTCTTGGGCACAGGTGCGGCCATCTGAGAATTTTGTCCATTTGCGGACCTGCGATGAATATTCCATATGTGCGACTGCGCATATGCAATTTTGAGTCCGCAAAAGTGGAAGTGCGGGGTAGAAAGGTTTTAATTCGAAGGATTGATTTCATTACTGATTTCCTAGGGAACTTGGTTAGTGGCGATATTATTAATTTCATCATTTAATTAGTTATTTAAGTTGAAAATTTGGGTAAAAATTGTGAAAATTTCTTAGACATAACTTTGGAATCGTTATCCAATAGGTATTCGGATTTTATAATTTTGGTTGGGTTCCGAGGTGTGGGCTAGGGTTGACTTTTTGAGTTGACTTTTTATTTCTCTTTCAAGATCAAAACTTTATTAGTCGGAATTATTTCCTATGATTGTTATTTATGATATTAAGTTAATTTTGCTAGATTTGATCAGTTAGGAGGTTGTTTCAAACGAGAAGGTCATTTTAGAGTATCGGTCTAGCTTCTTGGAGGTAAGTATCTGATCTAACTTTGTGTGGGGGAAGCTACCCCTTAGGATTTGAGTCATTTGTGCTAGTTGTGTCATGTGAAGGCCGTGTGCGTGAGGTGACGAGTACGTACTTGGGATTAATTGTGGAAATTTAACTGTTTTAGGCTCTTAGGTTCTTATGTCCATTAAAAATGAAGTTTTCTTACCATGTTAAATCCTCCTTTTACTAAATTCACCTTTACGTGTCTTATTTTGAGTTGATTGATTCATGTTCTACCATTGCTTCCAATAAACTCTTACGTGCCTTAATTGTAGTTGTCGCCTATTTTATTGCCATGTTGTCTTTTGCGTAGTTGCTTAACCTTAATTGAAGTTATTATTGTCTTCTCTGTAATTGCTTAACCTTAATTGAAGTTACTGTTGTCTTTTCCGTAATGGCTTAACCTTAATTGAAGTTATTGTTGTCTTTTCCGTAATTGCTTAACCTTAGTTGAAGTTATTATTATCTCTTCCGTAATTGCTTAAGAAAAAGTTTTGTCATCCCTTTCATTGTCGACTTATACTTATATGGAATCATTGTTCACATTATCTCTCTATTTCTTGCGCTATTCCTGTGGTTTTTGGATGGTTTGGTAATGCTTTATGATCTAGATGTTCCACCGGTATGGGGAGTTCGTTATGTGTTGTGATTCTATATCGCAAAATGGAATTAGTGGATGGTTTTGGTTGGTAAGATGTATATTCTACTTGTGATTTAGAGCTGAGGGTGGGATCCTCGCATTTTCATGCTGTTTGATATGTTTGAACAGCTACGTGCCGTGGTGGGATTATATTAGGATGAGATCCTTATGGCTAGTTCATATGTTTTGATATCTCCCTTGTGGAATAGATTTGTAGTATGATGCTGATAGGGAGTGGTGCCTGTAGGGCTTTCTTGATAGTTCTCTCATGTGTTTCTCTTTGCATATTTAGTCATGTTCGCACTGTGCTTACAGGTTTTAGCGTACAAGGTGTGTGCCCAGGTGGCGTTAGATGTGACTTGTTGATTTCAGTGGATGGTCATGGGATCTTTATTTTTCTTGCATCATTGTTAGTGCTGTGAAGGTTTGGAATAGGGTTCTAACTGGTATGAGGTTAATTGCCGGTACTAGATTTGATTATGGACAACTACGGTGGTTAGAGATGTTGTTATTGGCATATGTGTGATGTGTTACGTTGTGTGAGTGTACCTTGTGGTTGTATGCATGAGTTGTTGCAGTTAGTTGAGACCAATACCGTGTGTTGATATGGGAATTGGATCTTTTGGAAATGATTGAGTGGTGAGAAATTTGGTTCTAAGGTTATCAGTGCGAGTGGAAGGAATAATTTTCAGTTGGGATTGTGTCGCCGGGCCTATGTGGATTGGGGTGACGTGGGATCACCCGCGAGTATATGTATGGTGAGTACATTTAGTGATTTGATGATTCGGAATGGTTCTCAGCACGTTCGAGGATGAATATTTGTTTAAGAGGTGAGGATGTAACGACCCGACCGGTCGTTTTGAGAATTAGCATTCCATTCGGTGGCTTAAGGTCTCAAGCAACTTCATATTAGCATTCCATTCTGTATATGTGTGTCCGGATTTGGATTTGGAGGTCCATAGGTTGATTTGATGCATTTTTGGCAAAAAATTGAAAGTTGAAGGTTCGGAAGATTGAGAGGTTTGACTGGGAGTTGACTTTGTCGATATCGGGCTCGGATTGTGATTCTGAGAATTAAATTGGCTGCGTTATGTCATTTGGGACTTGCATGCAAAATTTGACGTCATTCCGGGTTGATTTGGTATGTTTCGGTGCGAGTTGTATAATTCAGAAGTTCATAGGTTTATTAAGTTTGATTTGGGGTGCGCTTCGTCGTTTTGATGTTGTTTGATGTGATTTGAGGCCTCGAGCCGCTCCACATTATGTTATGGGACTTGGTGTTATGTTGGGATAGGGTTCTGGGGGGGCCTGGGTGCATTTCGGACGAGCTCTGGATCAATTGGATCATATTGGGTGAGGCTGGTTTGGGGAGAGTTCTGGTGTGGTCGCACCTGCGGACCACTGGGCGCATGTGCGATGGTCGCAGGTGCGAATATGAAGGCACGCAAAAGCGAGATAGATGGGAACTAGAGTTTTGCACATCTACGATATCATTCTCGCAGATGCGGCTTCGCAGGCACGAGAGGGAAGGCGCAGGTGCGGATGTGAGCTAGTTGGAAGTCGTCGCAGGTGCGAAGCATTTGTCGCAAAAGCGACTGCGCATGTGCGTTTCTTGGTTCGCAGAAGCAACACCGCAGGTGCGGTATCTTGGGCGAAGATGTGGCCGTCGGAGATATTTGCCATTTTCACACATGCGATGAATATTCCGCATGTGCGACTTCACATATGCGATTCTGCGTCCGCAAAAGCTGAAGTGATTGGCGATTTGTGTCCATTTCATGAATCCATTATAATATTTCATGAATCCATTGTTATTTTCATTGTTTAATTAGTGATTTAAGTTGGAAATTTTTGAGAAAATTGTGAAAACTTATTAGACTTAACTTTGGAGATTTGAAAGGCGTTTAAGGTCGGATTAGATTAATTCTTGTATGATTGGACTCGTTATCGAATGGGTGTTCGGATTTTGTAATTTTTGTGGGTTCCGAGGAGCGGGCCCGGGGTACTTTTTGAGTTGACTTTTTATTTCTCTTTGAAGATAGAAACTTTATTATCCGGAATTATTTCCTATGATTATTTTTGTAATCTTAAGTTATTTTGGCTAAATTTGAGCCATCGGAAGGTTGTTTCACACGAGAAGGATCATTTTAGAGTATCAGTCTAGCTTCTTGGAGGTATATATCTTGCCTAACTTTGTGTGGGGAAACTACCCCTTAGGATTTGAGTTATTTGTGCTAGTTGTGTCATGTGAAGGCCGTGTACGCGAGGAGACGAGTACCTACTCGGATTTATTTGTGGGAATTTGACCGCTTTAGGCTATTAGGTTCTTATGTCCATTAAAAATGAAGTTGTCTTATCATGTAAAATCCTCCATTTACTAAATTCACCCTTATGTGTCTTATTCGAAGTTGATTGATTCATGTTCTACGTTTGCAGCCAATAAACTCTTACGTGCCTAAAATGTAGTTGTCGCCTCTTTTATTGCCATGCTGTCTTCTCCGTGATTGCTTAACCTTAATTGAAATTATTGTTCTCTTTTCCGTAATTGTTTAACCTTAATTGAAGTTATTGCTGTCTTCTCCATAATTTCTTAACCTTAATTGAAGTTATTGTTGTCTTCTCTGTAATTGCTTAACATTAATTAAAGTTATTTTTGTCTTTTCCGTAATTGCTTAACCTTAATTGAAGTTATTATTATCTCTTCCATAACTGTTTAACCTTAACTGAAGTTTTGTCATCCCTTTCATTGTGACTTATACTTATGTGGAATCATTGTTACACATTATCTCTCCCTTTGTTGAGCTATTCTTATGGAAACCATTATTACCCGTGTGTCTTACATTATGAGCTCATTCTTCTATTTTTTTGGGTTCTGTAGTTCCTGTATTGATTTACTTGCCGTACTCTCGTGTTATTGTTGTTGTTGTTGTACTCAGTGTTGTTGAGCCGAGGGCTATGTGTGGTTGTGGTATTGAAATGGTTTTGAGGAAATGTTTTGGCATATGGGCACATATGGTGAAAGACATTATATTGTGTTGTCATGTTTGTGGCACACGTGGTATTGTTGAGAGGATTGTCAGGGTGTTCGCACGTGAGTTGTCCATGCTATTCTTATTATTGATATTTGCACATGCGGCGTGGCAAGGCAGGTTATATATGTGGGTTTGCGCATGTTTCAAGACAAGGTGGGAATATTCTTATGCGTGTGCAGTGAGACAAGGTAGGCATTTACTTTATTGTTGCACACGTGGCGAGACAAAGTGGGCTATGTCGGGGAATGATTTGTGATGGCTGGGGGCATTGTTATTGATATTATTTGTGTAGTGGTGTGCCTACCTTGTGTGAGTTGTACATTTTACGTTTTGTGGTGTTGTTTCCTACGTGCCCTTCATTGCCTCTACTCTTACCTGTTGACTTGAGTTGTGATAGAACAGTTGCACAAGCATATATGTACTTAATCACCCATATCGGTTTAAGAAGATAAATCCTAATGTTATTGACCATCTACATGTTCTCTCATTTAATTTCCTTCTGTGTGAGAGTTGTTCTATTGGCACGTGAGTTGTCCGTGCGGATATGAGAAATTATCAGTCCCTTAGCACGTAAGTTGTCCTTGCGTATATGAGGTATCAATGGTATTGGCACATGAGTCGTCCATGCAGTTATAAACCGTAATGTGGGCACAAGATGCCAAGTGACTAGGGTTCATGAACTGGGACCCGTGAATTGTGACTATGAGATAAATTACCTTGAAGAAATTTTTAAACAACTCTTGTGTGAAAGTGGTTGCTCTTATTGAGTGGTTACTTGTTTTCCTTACGTGGTTTCACCCGGACATAAACTGTATTCAGCTTACTGCACGGCGTTATTACCTGTTGTGTCTCGTTGCTTATTGTTGCTTTTCGATTCCTATTACAAGCATCCCCTTGTTATTGTTATCATGCTTAGCTTTATATTGATATTGTTCGCAGTTAGTTTCACATGTATCCTTGTACCAGTTATTATGTCTAGTAGGTGTCTTAACTGTTCCTTGTCACTACTCTACCGAGGTTAGTCTTGATACTCACTGGTTAACACTGTGGTGTACTCATGCTACACTTTTTGCACATTCTTTTTTGCAGATCCAGGTACATCGGAGTTGGTTAATTCTAGTTAGTTGTTGGGCCTTTGCTGCGGAGACTCAAGGTATACCTGTTGTCGCGTTCGCAGGCCCCAGAGTCACCTTCTGAACTTGTACTATTTATTTCTATTTCAAAACAGTTGTACTTAAGGATTTTTCCTAGAAAACTTAGTAGAGCTTTTGACGTGGACTGCCTTTTTTCGGATTTGTTGGTTTTTATAGAAATTTCTATTTCGTATTTAATAGTTGTTAGTAAAATTTTGCCATTTATTTCAGTAAGCATTAGGCTTACCAAGTCCTAATGACTAGGAGCCATCATGACATCCTATGGAGGAAAATTGGGGTCGTGGCAGGATTTGAGTTGAAAATTTACGGAAAATTGTGAAAACTTCCAAGACTAAATTTTTGGGATTTGAAAGGCGATTTGAGGTCGAATTTGAGTAATTCTTGTATGGTTGGACTAGTTTTCGAATGGAAAATACGATTTTATAATTTCGAGATGCGGGCTCGGGTTGACACTTTGAGGACTTTTTATTTCTTAGCAAAGATCGCAACTTTATTATTTGAATTAGCTTCCTATAGTTTATATTTATGGTATGAAGTAGTTTTGGCTAGATTCGAGCTGTTTGGAGTTGTATAATCGAGGGAAAGACCTACTAGTGGATTGAGTTAGCGTGTTATGAGGTAAGTGTCTTGCCTAACCTTTTTTGGGGGAATTACTCCTCAGGATTGGTGTTGTTTTGTGATAATTGTGGTGTGTGTAAGCTGTATACGCAAGGTGACAAGTGTGTATACGGGCTAAATGTGGAAATTTATCGATTTTAACTCTGTAGATTCCTTTCACGCCTCAATTGAGTTATCTTAACATGTTATATTCATCATCATTAGTCTATCTTCACATGTTGTACTTGTCTTATCTCTTACTTGCTAATTGCTCTACATGTTAGTTTAAGTTCTAGTTTCCTTTATTCCGTATTCATTATTTGACCGTTGAACTCTTTACTTAAAGTTGTTATTCTTGGAATATCTTGTTGTTGAAATTAGTATTGAGTTATAAAGGTCAGGATTCTCATTGAGGCAATGTGTTAGGTTGTGAAATACTATTCTTGTACAGGTTTTCACTACCGTTTATTATTGTTGAGACTCTTTTGTATAATATGGTTAAGCCATAGGCTCTTTATTGTGAAAACACTATTATTGTTGGTTTTTGTGGCAAGTTATGATAATGGGCACTTAAGGTGTAATTTGTGATACGTTGTGATATTGATACGCATGCGGCCGTATAAGGCTTTGGGATTGAAATGCATGCGGTGAGATAAGGTGGGCTTGATACACGTGGCTAGTAGGGAAACTGTTAGAAGCCTTGTGGTGTGATATGATAGGCTAAAGCGCGGGATGCTATTTTGGGAAAATAATTTTCAAAACTAAATGCAAGGCTCCCACGGTGATATAAGAGAAAGATTGTGAATTGATTTGTGATTCGAGACCTGAAGCGGTACCTCAGTAGTGACTCTTGTTGATACTTTCTATTTCTTCACTTGTGTTATTGTGGTTTTGTTCGTTTCATAGTACCCTTTGTTTTCTTCTGTGAAGTAATATCTGCCTTCGATCAGTGTAGCTTTTCAAGGTGTACTTCTTTAATTGTCTTATTTCTATTGCTATCATTATTTTCACTGTTATACAATTGTTCAGTTTCTTATATATTCCAGTAGGGCCTCGACCTGACCTCGTCACTACTTTACCGAGGTTAGGCTTGGCACTTAATGGGTATGTTGTGGTGTACTCATGCTACGCCTTCTGCACATCTTTTTGTGCAGAACCAGGTACCTTAAACTAGCCTAGGCATTAGCAAGAGCTCAGCTGCGAAGACTTCAATGTATACCTGTCTGCGTCCGCAGGCCTCGGAGTTCCCCCCCTCTACCTAGACTATTATATTTTTGTTATCCTTTTATAGATATTGATGTATAGGATTGTGCAGAACATCTACTTAGAGCTTGTGACTTGTATTCACCGGGTTTTGGGAGTTTTTTTATGATGAGATGCAGAGTTATTTTATATAGTTACTGAGCTTTGAGACTTCAATTATTATTTCACTTATTTCTACATGAATGTTAGGCTTACCTAGTCTTGGAAACTAGGTATCGTCACGACGTCCTACAGATGAAAATTGGGGTCGTAACAAGTTGGTATCAGAGCTCTAGATTCAGTGGTGTTATGAGTCACAAGTAGGTTTAGTAGAATCTCGCGGATCCGTACGGAGGTGTCTGCACTTATGCTCGGGAGGCTATGGAGCTGTTAGGAAAATTTTCACTTCTTTGATTCCTTAACGTGCGAATTTTTTGACTTCAGAATTTTAAATATCTGTCTTTCTATTCTCTCACAGATGGTGAAGACATGCATAGATGGATCCGATAATCAGACACGCGCGCCCTCTGCTAGAGTCATGAGAGGTAGGGGCCGGGGCAAAGGCTGAGGACGGGCACGTGGTGCAGCCAAAGCACATGCCTGAGCTGCTACAGAGGAGCTACCAGTAGCTCCAGTTGGAGAGCAGGCACCTGAGACGCTTGTTCCTATTCCTATACTCCAGGAGACTCTTTCCTAGTTTTTGAGTATGTTTCGCACTCTAGCTCAAGCGGGGTTGATTCCCCTTGCTCCTTCCACATCTCAGGTAGGGGAGGAGCACAGAGTCCCGCAACCTATACTCTAGAGCAGCGAGTCCAAGTTGACCACGTCCCAGAGGTCATAGCAGTGCAGGCGGTTGTCCCAGTTCTGCCCGAGGTTAGGGCAACAGCTTCTGAGGGGGAGCAGCTCAGGCTCGAGAGGTACCTACTTTCATCGGTTTGGCTACAGAGGATGCCCAGGGTTTTCTTGAGAAGTGCCATCGCATCCTCCGTACAATAGGTATAGTGAGGTCGATTGGGGTTGATTTCACTACATTCCATCTTAAGGGAGCGGCTTATCGGTAGTGGCGAGCGTATGAGTTAGGTAGCCCGGCGAGGCAGCTTCACTCACCTGGGCTCAGATCTCAGAGATGTTCGTGAGGAAGTTTGTTCCCTAGAGCCTTCGTGATGCATGACGTGTAGAGATTGAGCAGTTGCGCCAGGGTGCTATGACCGTATCAGAGTATGCTGTTAGGTTCAGCGAGTTGTCCCAACATGCACCAACTTTAGTCTCCACTATCAAAGAGTGAGTTCGTCGATTTATTGAGGGGCTTAATCTTGGTATAACATTCAGCATGGCTCGAGTGTTGGAGATGAACATCCCGTACCAGCAGGTAGTGGAGATCGTCAGGAGATTGGAGGGTATGTGGGCTCGGGAGAGAGAGGAGAGGGAGGCTAAGAGGCCTCAAGATTCTGGCACATATAGTGGTACCTGTGCCCCATATGCAGCCTGTCATGGTAGAGGATATCTGAGTCATCCTGTTCATTCAGCACTTCGAACTTCCAGCAGTATTTTGGCCACTCGCAGGTTTGAGGTTGCCTATTATGCACCGCCACTGTCTAGTGAACCTCCTTCACGGGGTGCTTTCAGCATCCTATTTAGCCGATCAGGCCTGAGGCAGTTCTATCAGCCGCGTCCTCTGAGAGCTTGTTTTGAGTGTGGTGACACTCGTCATATGGTGAGGGACTGCCCCAGACTCAGGAGGGGTGCACCTACACAAACTACCCATGCCCCACGTATTCCCATAGGACCCTCAGGCTTCTCAGGTCGTGGTTACTGCACTAGTTGCCACTCCACCTGCACAGCCAGCTAGAGGTGGAGGTCGGGCAGGTGGAGGTCTCCCTAGAGAGGGAGGCCAGGCAAGATGTTATGCTCTTCCTACTAGGATGGAGGTGGTTGCATCTGACTCGGTTATCACACGAATTGTTCCTGTTTGTCATAGAGATGCATCAGTCTTATTTAATCCAGGCTCCATTTATTCCAATGTATCATCTTACTTTGCTCCATATTTGGGTATATCCCATGATTCTTTGAGTTCTCCTATCTATGTGTCCATGCCTGTGGGAGATTCCATTGTTGTTGACCGTGTGTATCGATCGTGTTTAGTTGTTCTTGGTGGTATTGTGACCAGAGCTGACCTATTCTTGCTCAGTATGGAGATTTTGATGTTATCTTGGGTATGGACCGATTGTCACCCTATCATGCTATTCTTGATTGTCACGTCAAGGCGGTGATGTTGGCTATGCCAGGTTTGCCGCGGTTGTAGCGGAGGGGTACTTTGGATTATGTTCCTAGTAGGGTGGTGTCTTTCCTTAATGCACATCGGATGGTTGAAAAGGGATGTGATGCATATCTAGCATATGTGAGAGATGTCGGTGTTGATACTCCTACAGTTGAGTCAGTTCTGGTAGTTAGGGACTATCCAGATGTGTTTCCAGCGGGTCTTCCGGGAATGCCACCCGATAGGGATATCGATTTTGGTATTGATCTATTGCCGGACACTCAACCCATTTCTATTCCACTATATCATATGGCCCCAGCAGAGCTGAAGGAGTTAATGGAGCAATTGCAAGATTTTCATGATAAGGGTTTCATTCGGCCCAATGTATCACCTTGGGGTGCTCCCGTCTTGTTCATAAAGAAGAAGGATGGTTCTTTGCGCATGTGTATCGACAGTTGAACAAGGTTACGGTGAAGAACAGGTATCCATTGCCACGCACTAATCAGCTGCAGTGTGCCAGAGTGTTCTCAAAGATTGACTTGCATTCATGCTATGATCAGTTGAAAATTCGGGAGCCAAATATCCTGAATACCTCCTTTAGGACTTGGTAAGGTCATTATGAGTTCCTTGTGATGTCATTTGCGCTGACCAATGCCCCAGTAGCATTCATGCACTTGATGAACAGTGTATTCCAGCCCTATCTTGAATCATTCATCATTGTGTTTATTTATGACATCTTGATGTACTTCTGCAGCCAGGAGGATCATGAGCAACACCTCAGGACCGTGCTTCAAACCTTGAGAGAAAAGAAGTTGTACGCAAAATTTTCAAAGTGTGAATTTCGGCTTGATTCGGTGGTATTTTTTAGGCATGTAGTGTTGAGTAAGGGGATCAAGGTAGATTCGAAGAAGATTGAAGCACTACAGAGTTGGCCTAGACCGTCTTCAGCTACTGAGATCTGGAGTCGTCAATTCGTTGAGGGTTTCTCATCTATTGCTGCACTAATGACCAGATTGACCCAGAAGTGTGCTCCGTTTAGGTGGACCGGGAGTGTGAGGAGAGCTTTCAAAAGCTCAAGACAGCTTTCACTACAGCCCCAGTGTTGGTATTGCCTACGGGTTCGGGGTCTTACATTGTGTACTGTGATGCGTCGCGTGTTGGCCTCGGTGTGGTTTTGGTACAATATAGTAGGGTGATTCCCTACGTGTCTAGACAACTGAATGTGCATGAGCATAATTATCCTATCCACGACCTTGAGTTAGCAACTATTTTTCATGCCTTGAAGATTTGGCGGAACTATTTGTACGGTCCCTTATGAGGTCTATACCGACCGCCGGAGTCTATAACATCTGTTCAAACAGAAGGATCTTAACTTGCGATAACGGAGATGGTTAGAGTACCATAAGGACTATGATATCACCATTCTATATCATCCTGGGAAGGCCAATGTGATGGCCGATGTCTTGAGTTGTAAGGCGGAGAGCTTGGGCAGTTTAGCATATCTACCGATAGTGGAGAGGCCATTAGAATTGGATGTTCAGGCCTTAGCCAACCAGTTTGTTAGATTGGATGTTTAGGATCCAAGTCGAGTTTTGGCTTGTGTGGTTTCTCGGTCTTCTGTATATGATCGTATCAGAGAGCGTCAGTATGAAGATCCCAATATGCTTGTCCTCAAGGACAAGGTTCAGCGCGGCAATGCCAAGGAGGTCACTATTGGGGATGACAGTGTTTTACTGAAGCAGGGCAGGGTATGTATGCCCAATGTAGATGGATTGCGTGATTTGATTCTTCAGGAGGCTCACAATTTGCGGTACTCAATTCATCCGGGGGCTGCCAAGATGTATCAGGACTTGAGGCAGCACTATTGGTGGAGGAGAAGGAAGAAGGACATAGTGGAGTATGTAGCTCGGTGCCTAAATTTTTAGCAGGTGAAATATGAGCATCATTGTCCAGGCGGATTACTTCAGAGGCTAGAGATTTCAGAGTGGAAGTGGGAGCAGGTTACTATGGATTTTTTCGTTGGGCTCCCTTAGACTTAGAGGAGGTTCAATGCAATATGGGTAATTATCGATAGGTTGATCAAGTTGGCTCATTTCATTCCAGCGGTGACTACTTATTCTTTAGAGCAGCTGGCTTAGGTCTATATTCCCGAGATTGTCAGACTGCATGGCATGCCGGTATCCATAATCTCTGACTGGGGTACGCAGTTTACATCGTGATTCTAGAGGGCCGTATGGCGTGAGTTACGCACGCGGGTTGAGCTGAGTACCGCATTTCACCCTCATACGGACGGGCAGTCCATGCACACTATTCATATATTAGAGGATATGCTTTGTGCATCTGTAATGGAGTTTGGGGGTTCTTGGGATCAGTTCAACAACAACTACCAGTCGAACATTCGGATGGCTCCGTATGAGGCCTTGTATGGGAGGCGGTGTCTGTCTCCGGTGGGTTGGTTTGAGCAGGGTGAAGCTAGGCTATTGGGAACATACTTGGTTTAGGATACTTTGGAATAGGTTAAATTGGTTCAAGATCGGCTTCGCATATCCCAATCTAGAAAGAAGAGTTATGCGGATTGGAAGATTCGCGATGTTGCAATCATGGTTGGGGAGCCGGTCTTGCTTCGGGTTTCATCTATGAAGGATGTTATGAGGTTCAGGAAGAAGGGCAAGTTGAGCCCTAGGTATGTCGGACCTTTTGAGATTCTTGCGAGGATTGGAAACGTGGCCTACAAGCTTGCACTACCACCTAGTCTAGCTGCAGTTCATCTAGTATTCCATGTTTCTATGATCCGAAAGCAGAATAAGCCTACGCGGAAATAATCATAACATCCTCCCAAGACTGGTAATACAGAGTTACGAACTCTAACTGAATACATGGAAAGATCTCAAAGATCAAACTATTCAAATACAAGGTGACAGTACAAAGATAGGAAAGAACTCCAAGGGACTGCGACGACCAAAATAGCTCTACCTTAAATCCTCGCGACCAAAATGCTAACCCTGCCCGAGTCTGATATCTCCAATACCAGGCTCTTCACAAAAATGTGCATAAGTGTAGTATGATACACCATGACCGGTACCCAGTAAGTATCAAGATTAACCTGGGTGGAGTAGGGACGAGGTACAAGTCAAGACACTCACTAGACAAAATAACCTGTGCAGTATAGATGTATAAAGCTAATAATGGAAAGCATAAATCAGTAAATGGCAACAAAATCAGCATGTGCATATAGGCAGTAAATCAATAAGAATACCGGGAAAACATCATTTAGAATCAAATAAGGAACACAAAGGACAACCAATTAATCAAGTTGTCTAACACAAGTTTCACAACGAAAACACTCTGTGATATCTCATATCATAGCCACAGTTCCCGGGTCTCAACCCATCATCACATACTCATGGCACCTCATGCCCACATCTCAAAATCATTACCGCACGGACAACTCACGTGCCAAAATCACAATCCGCCCGGCAATGGTCACGGGCTCACCGTCATAATCTGCCCGGCAAGATCATAGGCTCACAATCACAATCCACCCGATAATTGTCAGAGGCTCACAGTCACAAATCCGCCCGGCATGATCATAGGCTCACAGTCACAATCCGCTCGGCATGATCACATGCTCACAATCCGCCCGGTAATTATCACAGGCTCACAGTCACAATCTGTCCGGCATGATCATAGGCTCACAGTTACAAACCGCTGGCATGATCATAGGTTCAATAGCAACATGAAAACGATTAATACCATAATACATGGGCAGGATCCGTAAATGACAAGTTTCGTAATCATGAACTAGTATAAGTGGCATGTTATAGTGTATGCTTGTGCAAGTGCATTACTGCAGCCCAAATAAATAAGTAATAACAAGGACATCGAATATCCCGTCGAAACAACAAAACAAGTCAGTCAAAGGGTATAGCCAACACAATGAAAGTCACACCATCACACGAAAATTCACCAATACAATGTCTCCAAACCATCACACATCATCCCTGACATTTGCCACCCTTATCTCTCCATAAACACCCGTATCATTCCGCCCCTGTCAATATCATTAGCGACCCTTATCGCTCCGATAGCCACATGCATCACTCCGTATTATAGCCACCCTTAGCTCTTCGTGTAATAGCCACCCTTATCACTCCACCCGGAAAATAACACAATAGCCACCTATATTACTCTGTACATTCAACTATAGTGAGATGCCACCCTTATGCCCCGTTTAACATCAACAGCGAAGTGCCACCCTTATAGTCCGCATAACAACAACAAAATCATACAACAACTCACACGTGCTATTATCACAACAACACAACATATCACTCGTATCATAAGTGCCCCTAGGCCACAACCTTTCCAAAGATCCAGCAATATCAATATTTTCACAACAAATAGCCCATGACTCAACACAAAGTATATAGAATCTCAATAAAATTAAAAGTAACTCAACAAGGAACAACACCTCCTTTAAACACAACTTCAATTAAAATAGATTAATGACTTATGATAACTTCGATTCCAATTATGTGTTTAAGGATAAACTCAATAGTGAAAGTGTCTCCATGAAATGGCAACTTCGAATTTTAGTGTATGAATTAAGCTAAGAATGGAGGAGATGACACGAGCTAGTACTTCGTCTATAGGCATGCAAATAAATTGCGACAAGGGATATCATATAACAATAATCTCAATGAAGAGAAACTCAACGATAAAAGAAATCACGTAATGGTAAAAATGGTAACAACTCCAAATGAAGCATATAAGAGCAAGCTCGACAAGTAAAGAATGTGACATGTAACGAAAACTCCAAATAAAGCACTACGTGAGCGCGGAAGAAGCAACACAAACGTGGTTCACCGTGACCTCCGCTTACGCGATCGCGAACCATGTGATGCGAATGGGAAGAATAATAAAACTTGCCTCACCAGCATGATCACCCACTACGCGATCGCGAAACAACAAATGCAACCGTAATGTAGGAGAACTCAGCCGTACGCGATCGTGAACCTTTATCTGCGAATGCGATCGACAATTTCTGCCTGCCTTCGAATTACACTACGTGAACGCTATGCCTTTGACATTAACGCAATGAAGAAAACCAGATGCAGAACCAGCATTCCAAAAAATGAGGAAATGGCCCGTAACCCATCCGAAACACACCCGAGGTCCCTGGGACCCCGTCGAAACATACCGACAATTTCCATAAGATAACGCGGACCTGCTCGAGGCCTCAAATAACATAATACAATGCCTAAACTATGAATCGCACCTCGAATTGAACTTATGAATTTTCAAATCTTTCAACTTCCAAAATTCAGGTCGAAACATATCAAATCAACTCGGAATGAATCCAAATTTTGCACAAAAGTTCCAAATGACATAACGAACCTATTCCTATTCCCGAAACCAAAGTCCGAACCTGATATCATCAAAGTCAACTCTTGGTCAAACATATGAACATTTCAAATCTTCAAATTTTTAACTTTCGCTAATTAGTGCCGAAACCTTCTAGGAATATCCAAATGCAAATCCTGGCATACGCCCAAGTCCAAAATCACCATGCGAAGCAATTGAAATCATCGAAACACCATTCTAGGGTCATTTACACAAAAGTCAAACTCCGGTCAACTCTTACCGCTTAAGTTTCAAAAACAAGAATCCTTCTTCCAAATTGATCCCGAATCGTCCGAAATCCGAGCTCGGCTACACACGCATGTCATAATACATAGTACAAAGTTTCTCGAGATCTTAAGCAATCGAACGGGACGCTAATTCTCAAAATGACCGGTCAGGTCGTTACAAGTTTATTATTTATTCCAGTAGGGCCTCGACCTGACCTTGTCATTACTCTATCGAGGTTAGACTTGGCACTTACTGGGTACCATTGTGGTGTACTCATGCTTCGCTTCTGCACATCTATTTGGGTAGATCTAGGTACCTCATACCAGCCCAAGCATTAGTGAGAGCTCAGCTGCGGAGACTTCAAGGTATACCTTCTGGCGTCCCAGGACTCTGAGGGTCCCCTCCCTCTCCCCCCTATCTAGACTATTTTATTTTCCTTATCCTTTTATAGATATTGATGTATAGAATTATGCAGCACTTCTACTTAGAGCTTGTGACTTATATTTGCCGGATTTTTAGTTGTATATGCTGAGATGCAGAGTTATTTTATATAGTTGCTCAGTTTTGAGACTTCAATTATTGTTTCAGTTATTTCTGCATGAATGTTAGGCTTACCTAGTCTTGGAGATTAGGTGCCATCATGACGTCCTACGGAGGGAAATTGGGGTCGTGCTAATTAATCTCCTCTTAGCGGACCATAGATTGTCTAACTACTCCTTGTCATTACAGAATTTTACTCCATATGGCAATAGAAGCCTCACCTGTCTCATTAACAACATCACATAATATGCACCTCAGATCTTTTATGTGACCCTATTTGTACCAGCCTGTCCCTAGTTAGCAATTTCCTGTGAGCAGCCAAGTATAGTATGAAGATACACTTGGGGAAACTTTCGTTATTGCATATTTGTCTTCTCTGCTCCACCTTTGGAAATTCTCATCTAATTTTGTCATACATCTTGATAGAAAATTGTTGTATTTATAAGAACACACTTTCCTGCTAACCAGCTTTTACACATATTAACTTTGCCATTAAAATTTTCCTGAACATCCATGTGGCTTGGTTGGCTTGAGTTGACCCTACATTCTCTCTTTTTACATATACAATAGTTTTATATCATCCCAATTACTTTGATTAATAAGAAATAAGCTCAATTAATTGACCTAATGACCAAAATAAGGTAAGAAAATGCATGGGGCGCTCTATTTGGTCACCCCTTTTTAACTTGTACCCGCTTTGTTTTTTCGTTTGCGTTCGTACCCACTTTTTTGTTTAAAAATATTTTAGAAAGACGATTTTGCCCTTTTTTATAAAAAGACAACTTTCTCTCCAAGTATACGGCATATTGTCTCTTGTCTCTATCTCTCTCTTCTTATTCGCGGTTTTGATTTCTTCTTCTCTGAAATCAAATGGTTTTCGACATTGCATTATTCATGATTTTACAATTTTTTCTTCCCCAACAACATTAAGTGTAATCACAGTTATGATTTTAATGGTTGCTTTTTGACATTGCATTAACTTTGTATGGGGTTTCAATTTAGGATTAGTTTTTAATTTCTGGGTTTTGTGTTGATAGTAATCTTAGTTGAATTGTTTTTCTTTTTTTATTTGTGGTAAAATAGTTTCTTAGGGTTTACTTTGATTAGTGCATTAGTTTGTAGGTTTTACTTTTACGATTAGTGTTTTTAGATTTTTTTGAAATTGTGTTTGTATTTTTGATGAAAATTCTATATATTCTTTAGTGATTCTGGAGACATTGAAATTATTAAAATTTTTTAGACTTACATAGATGATGCTATTAAAGTATGAAGTTGAAATTTTGTTTTGTGTTTTGTATATGTAAAGCATGTTTTGTCTGCAGTTTTTGTTTTATTTTTGATGAACTTCAGCATTATTGGAGTCTAATTTTGTGTTCTGCATTTGTAAAAACTACATCATGTTTTTGCTGATATGTTGTTCTGTATTTTTGAACTTCAACATTATTAGAGCTAATATTTTGTTCTGTATTTCTGTAAAGTTAGAGGGCTTTTAAAATATAACTTAAGCCAAATTGTGCTAAAGTTTTTAAAGGAGGTTTTTTTAATAATGTTCTGAAGTTATTTGTAACTACAACATGTTTTGACTGATGTTTTTGTTCTGTAATTGCTGAACTTCAACATTCTTAGAGCTGCAGTTTTGTTCTGTATTTCTGTGAAGTTAGAGGGCTTTTAAAATATAACTTAAGCCAAATTGTGCTGAAGTTTTTAAAGATTTTTTTTGATAATGTTCTGAAGTTATTTGTAACTATATTATGTTTTGGTTGAAGTTATTAATCTGTAATTTCTTAACTTCGGCATTCTTAGAGCTGAAGTTTTGTTCTATATTTATCTAAAGTTAGAGGGCTTTCAAATATATCTTAAGCCAAATTGTGCTGAAGGTTTTAATGATTTTTTTGAAAATGTTCTGAAGTTATTTTTCCCACCTGTAATTTTTTTGAACAGATGGCATCTGGGAAATCCAAAGCACCTAAAGATCCTAAAGCACCTAAATTACCTCGAATACATAAAGCTCCTCCAGTCCCTATTTCTGTACCTACAAAACCAGGGGAGAGATATTATGAGTTTCGAGATTGGTTTAAGTTACATGCTTACTAGAAGGGGAACCATGATTTGAAGCGTTTAATTGCAACTTTCTTGACTCCTGTACATCAGGAGAAGCTAAATAATGGTATGTTTCGGTATATTATGGCTATGGAGAACTTCCACTGCAGCATGAAGTTGGTTCATTGTTTGATTCTTTCTCGTGTATTCACCAATGATCGAGATTTTATTAGTTTCAAGATTTTTGGCCGTGATGTGTCGTTCAGCCTTGAAGACTTTCACATTATGTGCGGTTTGAGAATCAGAACACATAATGTAGAAAATAAGTTAAACGAGAGAGCAAGATTCTAAACCGCTATTTTGGGAAGTATAAGGGTGTGACCTTGAAGGACATTCAAGATTATATGATACGGAATAAAATTAAAAAGGGTGATGTGAATTTCAAACACGTATGCAAGAGTGATGTAGATGCTGTGAAGCTTATGGATATTCTTGTTATGGAGTCTATTTTATTCGGAAGAAAGAAGGAATCAACTGTGTTGGAGGAGTATGCAGCTATTGTTGAAGACGATCAAGCTTCACCTGATTATCCTGAGGGTAATGCGTCTTATGAGAAGCTTATTACCTCAGTGAAACATGCTTTGGACAACCAGGACAAAAATAGTCCAACTGAGTAAACTGTAGGTGAATTTCCATATCCATTATGTGTTTGGTTCTATGAACGCATCCGAGATATTCGGGAGAAGTATTTAAAAGATGACGACTTACTTGACGCCTCTCAGGTTCCCAAGATGTTACGTTATATATCTTTGGGAAAGCCTAAATTTAAAGAACTTCATGAAGATTACTTCAGTAATCATGGTGTAAGTTAATGTCGTTTATTTTTTCTTTTTTTTCTGTAGTTTTGTTAATATGTTGATGTATCAGTTTTATTTTATTTTTCATAATATACTTTTTGTATTAAACAGAAATATCAGACATTTAGAATATTGGATATAATTCCTACCGAAGAGGAATTGAATTCAATGCCTTTAATTGGACAATTACCAAGTAGTCGCATTCGTTCAAAGGTACTGAACTCAGTTCCTTCAACTGGTGTATCACCACGTAGTAGGAGTCGATCAAAAGAAACTGATTGAACTCCTGCATTTAGAGAATCACCTCGTACCCAGAGTCGTTCTAACCGTTCTACAACGGCATTTGGCGATGAATTAGTCAACACAATATGTCATGTATGTTTTTTTTTTATTCTGAAGTTTTTCATACTATTTTTTGCTTAATTATAGGCTGTTTTATGTGATGGCTTTGTTATGTATTTTGCTGAACTTCAGCATTGTTTTTTGAGCTGAAGTTTTTGTTCTGTGTTTTGTAAATTTACAGCAGGTTTTATTTGCAATTTTTGTTCTGTTCGTGATGAACTTCGGCATTATAGGAGCTGAAGTATTGTTCTGTGTTTTGTAAAGTAAAGTATGTTTTAGCTACAGCTTTTTGTTTTGTTTTTATGAACTTCAGCATTCTTGGATTTTTAACGTTGTGTTCTGTATTTGTAAACCTACAACATGTTTTGGCTGAGGTTTTATTCCGTATTTGCTGCACTTTAGTATTCTTAGAGCTGAAGTTTTGTTATGTATTTGCCGAACTTCAGCATTCTTAGAGCTGACTTTAGTTTTGTGTTTGTTGAACTTCACCGTTCTTAGTGCTGATGTTTTGTTCTGTGAAGTCTTTTTTATATTTGCTGAACTTCGGCATTCTTAAAGCTGAACTTTTGTTTTATATTTGCTGAACTTCAGCATTCTTAACGCTTATGTTTTGTTTTGTGTTTCGATTTTCCAAAATTATTGTGCTATTTCTATTTCTATACTCTAGGATAGTGAGGGAGGTTAAAAGCCATGCAAAAGAAGAAAGGCGCATGATCGCGAAAGAAGTTGTTCAAGAGTTTCGACGAGAGGAGCGATATGCTATTGTGGATGAGGTTGTGAAAAAACTCAAGGTAAGCTCATTTACAGAGAGGTCTTTTTTTCCTGCTAATGTAATTCGTTTATTCGGATTAATCATTGTTAGTAATTTTTTTATTGGAATTTTTTTGGTGAGAAACTTGAAAAGTTGTTTAAGATTGTCGACAAATCAAAAGGAATAGATGATGGCGATGCAGATTTTGAATTGATGAACTATCGACAATATGATAAGATGAACAACTCCTTCGAACCTCAATCGGATATTAATGCTGCTCATGATGCACTGCATAGAGTCGCAGATGAAAATATAAGAGGTGAGGAAGTAGCTCTTGAAGGCGACGTTCAAGTATTTGAGGAAGTTCAATGTGTTGAACAGCAAGTTGAAGAGGAATGTTCTAGTGCTGTTAGACTGAGCAAAGTTGTTGGATATGATGAACAGTTATCAACCAAGAATGTAGGAAGAAAGACAGGTGCAGATGATGAAGTTGTCGGTACTGAAGAACATGTACCGACTTATGCTTTGGGTAGTCGTATTGCAAAAGGTAATGTGTTTGCGGATGTAGATCATGAACGTGTTGGTACTAAAGAACATACACCGAGTGATGGGGGTACTCCTATTGTAAAAGGCAATGCGTTTGCGGAAGCATTAGCTATTTGCCAAGAATGTTTACATGCAGAGATACAGAAAGTTGTCACTACAAGTATAAATATTTTTTATTTTATTATATATATATATATATATATATATATATATATATTTTTTTTTTTTTTTTT